>LPNX010675932.1:61891-114904 GCA_001517045.1 Pseudotsuga menziesii
CAGAGCTTCAAGATACATGGTTTCAACCAAGGAGGCATTCTCCTCACTTGACATGTCAAAGGGGCCACCTATAGTACTGGGAGATGACTCTCTCACTGAAATTTTGGGTGAAGCGAGGATTGATCTTGATCATGGTCAGTTCAGCAATGTGTTGTATGTGCGTGGTCTTGCCTCCAACCTCTTATCAGTGTACCAGATGACTCACACTGGGTCTCCAAAGAAGGTCATATTCTCCCCTGATGAAGTTGAGATCACAGAGATCTCAAGTGGTAAATTCATTGCAAAAGGAGTTGTGAATCATGCTCAGAAGGTATACATGTTCTCACACTTCCTACCCTACTCAAACCCCTATGCTCTTCTGATTCATGCTAATGAAGCAAGCAAGCTTTGGCATGAAATATTTGGACACCTAAATTACAATTATCTTTCTGATCTCAGTGAAAAAGAGATGTTCATAGGGTTTCCCAAGATAAAATTTTCCAAAGGAGTCTGCCAAGGTTGTATCCTAGGAAAACACCCAGAGCATAAATTTGAGAGAGCTAGTCATGAGAGAACCTCTGCACCCCTCGAGCTGATCCATAGTGATGTTGCTGGCCCATTCCCTCATATGTCCATGAGTCAGGCCAAATATGCATTGAATTTCATAGATGATTTTTGTAGGTATTGCTGGGTTTACTTCTTGAAACACAAGTCTGAAGTTTTTGGCCTCTTCAAAGTCTTTAAGGCTTTGGTTGAAAACCAGTCTGGGAGGAAACTCAAGGTCCTCATATCTGACAATGGTGGTGAGTATGTCAAGTTTGAGTTTATTAATTATTGTGTAGATGCAGGTATTCAAATGCAACATTCTATCCCTTACACACCACAGCAGAATGGTGTTACTGAGAGGAAGAACGGATCACTGAAGGAGATGGCAACATGCATGATGGAGGCCAAACATTTTCCACCAAAGTACTGGGATGAAGCTATCACCTGTGCAGCCTATATCTAGAATAGGTTGCCTCATAAATATCTTGATGGTATGAATCCTTTCGAAGCATGGAGTGGGCACAAGCCAGATGTGACCCATTTCAGAATTTTTGGCTCAAGGGCTTGGGCTAGAATTCCAATAGAAAAGAGAAAGGATTTACAGCCCGAAAGCCAAGAGTCTCTATTTATTGGATACTCTGAAGATTCAAAAGGGTACAAACTAATAAATTTGAGCACAAACAAATCCTTCATCGAAAGGTGTGTTTAGTTTCAAGAAGAACCCCTTGCAGCAGTGGAAGTTGGAGAAACCTCTTCACCACCTAAACCTCTGAAAGTAAGTGAAGAGTTTGTTGAACATGCTGATTCTGATATGTCTAATAGTGATGAATTTATTGCAAACCCTAACATCCCTACAAGGAAAAAATGGGAAGCCAATACACTACATGCAGTAGGAGAGCTAGCTGGGGATCCCAATGACCCAAGGAGGACTAGATCTCAATTTGAGAGTGGTCTGTGCATGAAGGATCCTATGTTTGCTGAGAAATGCTATTTGATGGTGGGATCAGACCCTCAAACATATGAATAAGCAGTAGGAGATCCAATATGGCAAGCAGCCATGAAGGAAGAGTTCAGCTCACTCCAGAAGAGCAACACATGGGAGCTAGTGGATCTTCCCCCAAGGAGGAAGTTAGTTCAGTGTAAGTGGGTCTACAAGACCAAATTTTCTGCTGATGGTTCACCTCTGAAGCACAAGTCCATATTGGTAGCTAAGGGATACTCACAGGTTCATGGCATATATTACAATGAGACCTTTGCGCCAGTGGCAAAGATGGACTCCATTAGGATAGCCTTAGCCATTGCAACCTCAAATCAATGGGAGGTACATCACATGGACGTAAAATGTGCCTTCTTGAATGGAGATCTCACTGAAGAGATATATATGCAGCAGCCTCAAGGATTTTATACTAACCCTTCTCTTTTGTGCAAGTTGAGAAAGTCATTGTATGGGCTAAAGCAAGGCCCCAGGGCTTGGTATGCCAAGATTGATAGCTTCTTTCTATCACTGAATTTTTTTCAGTACAAATAAGATCCACATGTCTATTTGAAGTTAATTAATGGTTCATTAATGATCATTGTGTTATATGTTGATGACCTCCTCATTATAGGAAGCTCAAAGGATGAGATTGCTTCCTTAAAGGGTGCAATGAACCAAGCCTTCTCCATGACAGATTTGGGGCTCTTAAGCCAATTCTTGGGGCTTGAGATTGATCAAACCAAATCTGGAATCAAGGTGAACCAGTCCAACTATTCCTTGGAATTGCTAAACAAATTCAGAATGAAGGACTGCAAACCAAGCAAGACTCCTTTCCTTTCAGGAGTGAAGCTGGAAGAAGCTGATTCTTCACCTATGGTAAACAATACACTGTATAGGCAATTGATTGGATGTTTGTTGTATCTTACACATACTAGACCTGATATTTCTTATGCATTAAGTGTGGCTTCTATATACATGGATCAGCCTCATGAGATCCATTGGAAAGCAGCCAAAAGGATCCTTAACTTTGTTTAGGGAAAAATGACACATGGGATCTTCTATAGAGAAAAATATGATCTTGATTTGATTGGGTTTACTGACAGTGATTGGGAAGGTGATAGCACAAATAGAAAGTACACATTAGGATATGTGTTCATGCTTGTAGAAGGGCCAATTAGCTGGTCAAGCAAGAAACAAAGTGCCATTGCACTCTCATCTATAGAAGCAGAGTACAGAGGAGTTGTTAATGCAACAACTCAATGCTTATAGTTGCAGGGTTTACTTTGAGAGTGTGGTTTTGAATCAAAGTACTCAACTACCATCTACTATGATAACCAGAGTACCATTAGAATCTGCAAAGATCCATTTCAGAAGCAGAGAACCAAACACATTGAGATCCATATGCACTACATCAGAGAGCTTGTGCATGATGGCACCATTCACCTACTCTTATGTTCATCTTCATAAAAAGTAGTTGATATATTCACCAAATCATTTTGTGAGAAGACCCTCAGCAATATCAAATCACTGTTGGGGATTGCTGATCATGATGTGAAGCATGCGTGAAGACAAGATTTCCAAATTTTGTTTTACAGTCCATGTTTAAGGGAGGATTTTCCCATGTGGTTTTTGCCTCTTTCCTTGTTTAAATGGACATGCAGTATGTAAAGGGGGACTAAGCCTTGTTGCTAGGCCCTATAATTTTCTGATATATTACTCATAATTCAGGCTTAAGGGGGGTGTTAGAATAATCAACCCATAGTTAGCTACCTTAGACATTAATTTAATTATTTTTGTCTTATTTTCCTAGTTCATGTGTCCCACCTTATGCAAGTTGTCATTTACCTATCCATAGTGGTCCAACTTGCCTAATTTGACTCATGTAGTGCTTGGGAAACCTCAAGGAATCAATTCTTCTTTATTCCTAGTCTCCTAGGTGCCCTTCTTCTTTTTCTTCTTTATTGTCTGCTTTTCCAGTGCTTTAAGGCAATTGGGAAAGTTTGAGTAGGTGAGGTGAACTAGTTTTTTGTCCTCTACATCCTCCACTCTTTTCTACTTGGAAAATCATGTATGAGTTGTCATTCCATCACTCTTTATATTTCCTAAGCACTTTTTCGAATTCGTGAGCTCCATGACTGATTTGGAAACAACTTTTTGCACCTATGGGGGATTTGCTTAATTTTGGTAAGCCTGCTTTTGACTAGATTCGAATTGCCTCCTCATGCATTCAAATATCCTATGTAATTATTTAATGTAGAAACCTGTTATGTTACAGGGTTGGCTATTGTACACTTATTCAATATAGTTTAGTGTTCAGCTCATTATTCAGTCTCTTTTGTGAGTGATTTTGCATGTTCAATTGATAATTGTTGTGAGTAAAATTAATCTATCACTGGGTTCAATTTCCACAAATAAGCCCTGTATCCTTCCAAGTGAATGTTGAGCATAAGCTATGGAACATTGGATCCTTATCCATTGTATCCCTAGGTGTATCCTACAATCACATCCTAGCATTAGTGTTGAGAGGCGATCTTTGGAATTGCACTAACTTTGAAACTCCCTGTTTTTTTAATGTTGAGTATGGGCTCTAAATAAGCATTAGAAGTTACTGAAAAGAATTAATTATGTCAATTGAAAATGACTCAAGTAAAATATTGATCTCATCTGACTTATTTTTAAGTGATTAAATGAAATTTTGAATTTATGTATCTCATCAAGTACTGAATAACTACCATGTTATACGAGGGAATACAACATGTAAGTATTTTTAGATTTTCCTAGCTTAGTAGACCTAACCACCTACATGATGGCATTAATGAACAAAGTGTCCTAAGTTTACGGATCATGTTTAATGAAACCTAAATAAATATGTTAACAAATAATATATATTAGTATAAATTGTATACATGACATGTATAAAGAGTAAGCATAGTAATAATATTAATAGTATAAGAAATGAAGAAAGGATCCATATATTAATATTATTATTATTTAAAACTAATTAAAATATATAATACCTACAAGAGTCCAAATAGGAACTAGTTAAAAGTTCCTAAGTTAAAAACTAAAAGTGCCTAAATTAAATAAAAGGGTTAAATCAAGAAAGCAAATGACTCTTGATTTAACTACCCCTTTGAATCAAAAGTTTTCCTTACAAGGCCCAAACCAAAGAAAGGCTTGGGGATCTTCCATATTTTTGGTGATTCATTGTTCTTCTTGATTATTCTCAATAGAGTTGTTGGAGAACATTGTCCTAAGAGGAAAATGGAGAACTGATTCAGATCTCATATCCCAGTTAGGGAAGCATTACCTTCGGAGCTCTAAGCTACTTGGATGTTGGAACCATCTCGAGGGGATCTGGATTAAAACCAAAAATGGTTCTAGGTCATGGTTGAGTGGAATGTGGTAGTTCCCAAGTAATTATGTTATCTATATATATGTCATATCTATCTATGAAATTTTTAATGCTAGGTAATTGAGTGTACAAGTTTTCAGCCATTGAAATAGATTCACCTTCCAAGTATGAGGTTCTTGATTTTTCCTTTCATGTGTAGTACATGTTCTGGTTAAGTACTTAAGGATGTTGTTCCCTAGTTCATTTCTAACATTTATTTCGTATTTAGAATATTTATGGATTTATGTTTTACTTCTAAATATATGTCTGTAATTTATTTCCCGTAGAATAATATTGTAGGGTTTTGTCCTTCCAAATTTATTTCTGCATTTTATTTCCTAGCTTTCAATTGATTTTCCAAAGACCTAGAACTACTTCAAACAGGGCCTATATATATCTATATATATATATATATATATATATATATATATATATATATATATGGTTTCTATTGGTTGCTTTCATATTTCCAGCACACATATATATTAAAACAAAAAAATTCTAACTAGTATCTAAAGTATTAGTACAAGCTCTAAACATAGCATAAATATATAAAACACATTAAATTAAAGTATATTAAAACTGAACCTAACAAATAAATCATTTCCATTAGTTATTATAAATAGAACTAAAATTAAAATAACAAATTTAAAATGACAACCTAAATCCATCAAGACCATCTAATGGTCTCAATTTATATAATATGAATAAGCAATACTAAACAAAAATCATTCGCATTTCGTAATAACCAAACCATATAACTAATACATAGATTACATCTACCCAAATCGTATACCATAAGGAAACTTGTAACATAATAAGTCAACCATAATGGTATGTGCATAACTCATTAAAAGACCGCATAAATAAATAGAGGTCACAGGATCAAATCCTATGGGCATGAATGCCCAAACAAGTCAATATGACAATCATCGTTACAATCATCATGACCGAGGATCGAATCCTATGGATTTCAACCTTAATACATTTATAAATTCCCATATCGAATAATGAAGTATTCGCTATCAACCTTAAATGTTGTAATGACTCACACTTATAAAATCATTTTCCATAAACTGTTAGACACAGCTGGAAACCAGTTACACTATCAATGATTTCCCATATCATTTACCAAGTTAAAAATTACACACTGTAACCATTTCGTGGCTCATGGTCATTTTTATGCAGACAATAACACCCTAACTTAAAACCATTAAATCCTCTATCAACACTAAGCAAATAGCAGTGACATTTATTTGTAGGGTAATACTCACAGTCATAGCCTCAAAAAACTAAATACACGGGTAAGTATTAAAACCACGTTTTCAACATTTCATTCATCCATTAAACAATTGTTTCTCTAATGGTGGGAACACCATTTCCATCTATGGCAAGGCTCCCAAGGCCAAAATTAATGATGTTAACAAATTATATAAAGATTTAAATAAGAATTAAAAATATACACAGAGTCAACTATCACCTCAACAAGGAATCATAAGCAAGATATGCACAATACGAAAATTCTGTACATAATGACCATTATGAACCAAAAAAAGAATTTACAGAGCCGTGTATATAAGGCCTTGCAACATTGCAAGAAATGGTGTTGTTTCCATTACCACATCATAAAAATTTATACAAATCATAGAGACTGTGAGTATTCACCATGGCCAACAACAATGAACAGAGTATTCCTTTACAAAACAAAAAAAACATTTAGTCCTATCTTGAAGGTACTAAACCCAAACAAAAACCCCAAGTCATAAATGCATCACTGGATGCTTGACATGAATTGTACAGAAATTCCCTTTTTCCATTCACAGCCATTAAAACAAGAATAATCATTCAACCAATAACAAACTTCAAGCTCTGTCACGACACCAACACAAGAGAAAGAATAAGTTTTAAACTTATGATAGCAGGGCTTACCTGTAATCGGTATTGTGTTGACCATAGGGCGACCCCCGACCCACGACCCACGCTTCCCAAGCCTTACAACCTACAACAAAACCAAAGCCATGATGAGTAGTATGCTGAAAACAACAAACTAAACAACAATATAACATTGCTAAACCATATTGGAAGACATACCTTCCAATATAGCCAACCTCCAAAGCGGCACGCCATAGAGTAGACCATAGGCAGATCTCATGCAGCCAAGTTGAAAATGACCTGAACCATAGTGCTAGTCCAAGCCCTAAGCTTGAGACCCATGTTTCCCCATGCACATTTAATGCACCACCTTGGCCTCCATTACCAAAAATCAAAACCCAAAGTATATAGTTCAAGTCACCCCATAACGTAGAGCCATGTTTAAACACCATGCAACATATAAATCCCAACTTGTTTATCAAATACTTAGGGTTTAGCCATAATCCATGGCATATGAAATATTCCATGGAGGGATATTGTTATGTTTACAAACTTATAATCAAGGACTTAACTAAACAAAGGACCATGTTATAATATCCCATATGCATTGTATATTATGTAAATATTAATGTACGGGAGTAGATAATTCAAGGTCATCAGACCATAAAAACAATATCAGTAAGCAGTACAACATAGGCTATTAAACATCTAGCCTTGTGTAAATATCAACTAGCAATCATCATAATGGTCACTAGGATAGGAGTGTAAGTCTGTCATCGTCCATGCTGAGCGCTAGTGACAAACGAGCATTATGTCTTGTTCTTCTTTTATAGTCAGTTTTTGTCACCAAGTGCATATGCAAGTGACAAGGAAAGAAATATATTAGTTCAATAAGAACTAAGTAATCCCTGTAGTGAAGAGTAGAAAACAGTTACCTTTCAGGTGTTTACAAAGAAAACAAGTCCTACCACTCCGTCCCTTTACAATACAAGTTAAGTCAAAATTGTTCATAAAACAGTATCGAACTTTATAAAAAATGAGTAAGCAATAGAAATAACACACATTCATATAAATGCATAACCATAGAATTCAAACAATAAGAAACATCATGACAACATAACATTATACTAACAACCACCTTCAGAAAACTGAAATCAGGAAGTAAGAATAGCTTACGGCAATACAACACAGTAAATAGGTACAACACATTTTGCATAAGTTTAAATAATGTCCAATTCAAGTAGTATTTGACTAGTCTATTTATGAAAAATTATTTTCAAATTTTGGGGAGTTTACATCCTTGTAGAAAGAAACAAAGAAATGACAACAATCTCCAGGGGAGCTCAAGAAAATAAAATCCCCAACCTATGAAGGAGAGATGAACACACTGGAGAAAGCTGAAGAATGGATTCTAGGTATGAGAAAATATTTCCAAGTACATAACTACTCTAGAAAGATTAAAGCTTTTCTAGGCATCTTATTTAAATGGAAAATAAGTTAGATGGTGGAGGGATCTAAATCATACCAAGGAAGATGAGGTAACATAAATACGATGGAGTAATTTTCACAAATGTTTTCACGAGAAATACGTGTCGGAAAGGTTCTTCAACAAAAAAGTGAAAGAATTTCACAAATTAAGGATGGGTTCCATGACTATGGATTCTTTCATTAATAGATTTTTGGATCTGTTACATTATGTTCCTTACATAAAGGACAAGAAAGTTAAAATAAGACAGTTTTTAGTATGTCTTTCATACAACTTTTTGGAGAGGATTGAATTTCACATGCTTAAAACATTGGAAACCACCCTACACAAATCTAGGCTTTTCTATGAGCATGGACAGCTGAGGAAAGAGAAAATCAACAGAAGTAGAGACAAGAATAGAACCTTCTCAGACAAATGCGAACCAGGTTTCAACCCACCACCTTATAGAAAAGAGAACAATAGTTTTCCAGCCAATAAGAACTTCAACAAAATAGGTACGGATCCATAAGTACTAGCTCAAAATTTTAACAAACCAACAGCAAATGGGGGAGCCAATGTTGCTTCGCTCTAATTAAAATGCTAGAAATGAAAAGGGCCCCACTATGCTTGGTATTGTAACAACAATACCAATGGCTTCTTTCACAACTTACAAGAAGAACCAACGGTAGAGGAAATACATGGAAAAATGTGAATTTATTCATCCTTGGATGGATGACAGGAAGACTATTAGGGTACCATGGTTGAGATAGGTGGTAAGCTTTCCAACACTTCTATTTCAATATCTATTTACTCCGGTGCTTTCTGTAGCTATGTATCACCTAAAATTGTTAATGTATTTAAACTAGACAAAGTTAAACATGAGAAACCCTGGCTAGTGCAATTACCCACTGGTATAAAACTAAAGGTTTATGAAATAGTTAGATATTGTAAGGTAAAACTGAATGGTTTTCCTTCTAGAATAAAACTTAACATCCTACCTTTAGGATCGTATGATATACTTATCATCATGGAATGGTTGGAACAACACCATGTCATGCTCGATTGTTTACACAAGTAAATGTTGCGCATAGATAGTCAAGGGAATCAAGTAAAGATTCAAGGCATACCGAAGAAGGTTTCCATAATGAATATATCTTCTTTACAAGCAAAGAAGTGCATTAGGAAAGGATGCAAACTGTTTGAGTAAACATACAAGACATAAAAGCTGAAAGAGAACAACACATCAAGGAATTTCCAGTTCTCATAGTCTTGAAGGATATATTTCCTGAGGAAATCCTAGGATTACCACTAAAGCAAGACTTATATTATTCCATAGAATTGACACAAGCTTCAATTATGTCTTCAAGAGCCCCTTATCGCATGAGCGTACCAAAGTTGGTGGAACTCAAACTACAGTTGCATGAGTTATTTGAGAAGGGATATAACTGATTGAGTGTGTCCCCTGGGGAGCACCAATACTTTTCATAAAGAAGGAGGATGGTACGATGCGGATGTGCATCGATTACCATCAACTTAACAAGATGATCATCAAGAACTGATATGCACTCCCTAGGATCAGTGACTTGTTCGATCAAGTAGGAGGATCCAAGATCTTTTCAAAGATCGACCTACGATTTGGGTACCATCAGGTACTGATTCACAACGAGGATATTCACAAAACCGTCTTTCGTACGAGGTACGGGCACTACACATTTGTAGTGATTCCATTCGGTTTGACCAATGCACCCATGAAAATTATGTGTATGATGATCAGTATATTTAGTAGATACCTGGATAAAAAAAAAATTTCTTTTAGAGATGACATCCTAGAGTAAAGAGGAACAAGAGGAACATCTTCTAATAGTGCTACAGGTGTTACAGGAAGACCATCTCTACATTAGAGGAAATTTCAATTTAAAATGGGCCTTCCAAAAATAATACAAATTCCATGTCATCATGTATTATCCAATCAAAATGCTTTAAAATTGAAAAAGGGAGCACCTCTTAAACAAATTTTTAATATAAATTTGGGGATACGTATCATAAAAAAACTACTTTTTTTTGTTTGTATTTTTGACATATCTCCCTATGTTTTTACTCAAATTTCAATCAAGAGAGCTCATTGGATGTAGAATTAAATTCCAAATCCAACGAGTACCCACTCGGCATACCTTTGACAGGCCCCACTACCCTAAAAACAAGAAATACCTAAAAAAATGTGATGATGTTGTCATCATCACATTTTTTCAGGTATTTCTTGTTTTTGGGGTAGCGGGGCCCATCAAAAGTATGCCGAGTGGGTACTCATTGGATGCAAAATTTAGTTATGCATCCATTGATCTCTCCCAATCAAAATTTGAGTAAAAACACACGGAGATATGTCGAAAATATGAACAAAAAAGTAGTTTTTTCTTTTCTTCCTCCAAAATTAATAAATATTATTTTATTATTTTAACTATTATTTTACTAATTTTCCTTAGGAGGCTCATTTTGAGTTGAAATTTTCTCTAATGTGCAAAGTTTAGTAAATGCGATTTTTATAAACTATAGATACAGTACTTGGGTCACATCATCTCCAAGAAGGGGATAGATGTGCACCTGGAAAATATTAAATCCATAGAGGATTGGCCTACCCCTATAAGTGTCACTGACTTTAGATACTTTTTGGTATTAGTCGGTTACTACAAAAAGTTCATTGAGAACCTCTCGAGGAAACCTTGTCCCATGACCTCTTTGAAAAAGAAGGAAAACAAGTTGTTATGGATGAACAAGTGCGACGAAATTTTTCAAAAGGTTAAAAACTTTTGAGGACTGCACCAATACTACGAATTGCGGTTCCCAATGGGGATTTCATTGTTTGTATAGATACAAGAAAGGAAGGAATTGGAGGATTCCTCTTGCAGAATGATTACATGATCTGTTATGAATAACAAAAGTTAAAAGAAAATGAACAGGAACTACCCCACCCATGATCTTGAGTTAGCAGCCATCATCCATGCCTTGAAGATGTGGAGGCACTACGTCATGGGGAATAAATACCTTCTAAAAATAGACAATATGATTCTGAATTATTTACTTGAGAAACTGGATCTAAATGCCATGCAAGCTAGATGGTTGTATTTCCTTAGCGAGTACCATTTCGAGATAAACAATATAAAGGGAAAGGAGAACAAAATTGTTGACTCTTTGAGCCGAAGAGCTCATATCATATATGAGGTGACCTTAAGTCAAACCGATTCATATTTACACAAGATAATTATAACGATCAATAGAGTTGACCCTTTCTATGTTGAAATCCTCAACAAGGTCCAAGAGGACAGGCTATTTCAGCAACAAAAAGAGTACCAGGTAGATGAAACAGGATTGTTGTGGTCCAAAGAGAGATTGTACGTTCCAGAAGGAGGGGACATTAGATCCTCATGGAATCTCATCAGACACCCTACTCAGGGAATCTAGGATATCAAAAGATGATATCCACAGTAAAGAAACACTTTTTGTTGGCCTAAGTTAAAGGCTAACATAGCTTTGTTTATCACAAAATGTCAAGAATGTCAGCTGATCAAAGTTGAGCACCAGCATCCTTCAGAGTTTCTCCATCCATTACCCATTATAGAATGGAAGTGGGAGGTCATTAGTATGGATTTTATCATGGGTCTACCTTAGAGTAAGAAGAAAAATGATTCTATCTTTGTAGTAGTTGAGAAATTGTCAAAAGATGCACACTTCATTCGAGTGAAGTCGACTTCTTCTTAAAAGATATATCTAGATTACATGGGATACCCAAGGAAATTATCTCAGATTGAGATACTAAGTTTACTGAGAAATTTTGGAGATCTTTCTTCTCAGGATTAACGATACAGTTGAACTTTAGTACTGCTTACCACCCGAAGACTGACGGGTAGACATAATGGGTATACCAGATTATAGAAAACATGCTTGGGATATATGTCATGAACAAACCCACCAAGTGGAAAGATTACCGACATCTTCCAGTTTTTGCATATAACAACGGATACTAGACCTCCACCAATATCAGTCCCCTTGAGGTACTCTATGGACGAAAGTGTAGAACACTAGATACTTGGGATAGCCCGATGGATCAGCTCATGTTAGGGCATGACTTAATAAAGGACTTGGAACAATTGGTTTCCAAGGTACAACTGAATCTTAAAGAAACACAATACCTCCAGAAGAGTTACGCAGATAAGAAAAGAAAAGATAAATATTATCAGATAGGTGACCATGTTTACTTGAAAGTAAAAGCAAAGAGAAGCTCATTGAACTTGGGAAGGTGTATTAAGTTAGAACCTACATTTTGTGGACCCTTTGAGATACTAGATAAGAGAGGGATAGTGGTGTATGAACTATCTTTACCTACTCACATAAGATTCCATAATGTTTTCCATGCATATTTATTAAAGAAATATGTTTATGATACTAAACATGTGATTGATTGGTCCTTATTACAAGTGGAACCTGAAGGGGAGTTTGCACCTAAACCCCTTCATATACTGGACAAGAGAGAATTGGAGCTCAGGAAAGACACCGTCGTCTAGTTGAAAGTGCAATGGTATCACTTCAAGGCCGATGAGGCTACTTGGGAGAATGAAGCCACCATGAAAAAGGATTACCCCGCCTTGTTTCATGATTGCATTCCGAGTCCATAAAACACCAGGGACAGTGTTTTTCGAAGAGGGAAGGGATTTAATATCCATAATTTTTGGACATAATAATTATGGGTATAAGTCCCATTGTTTATGATGTTGATTTGATGTTTTGTTTTGTATATTGGGCGTAAGGCCCCACTACATATGAACCTGATAATGTGTTCGATATAATGGGTGTAATCCAACTTCATATGTTTTATTTATATGATTTCATGTGTTGGGCGTGGACCCTAGAGCACATGATTGATGAGATGTTTTGTGTTGAGCAAGAAGCTCTGGAGCACATGAGTATTTGATGCTTTTGTTGAGCAAGAAGCTCTAGAGCACATGAGTATTTGATGTTTTGTGTTGAGTGAGGAGCTCTGGAGCACATGAGTATTTGATGTTGTCGGTTGAGCAAGAATCTCTTGAGCACATGAGTGTTTAATGTTGTGTTGAGAAGGAAGCTCTGAAGCACATGAAAATATAAGTCTTGAAAGTGTTGGGCATAACCCCTGGATAATTTCGAGTTGATGTTGAGCATAAGCTCTGGAACATCGGATCCTTGGACATTGTATCCCTAGGTGTATCCTACAATTAGATCCTAGCCTTAGCGTTGAGTGAGGAACTCTAGAATTGCAATAAGTTGTAACTCCTTGTTTTTTAGCATTCAATATGGGCTCTTGATAAATGCTAGGAGTTACTTAAAAATTAATATGTTGAGTGAAAATGAATCTGATAAAACATTTATCTCATCTTACTTATTTTTAAGTAATTAAATGAAATTTTGAATTTCTATATCTCATCAAAGTACTTAAGAACTACCATGTTATATGAGGGAATCCAACATGCAAGGAGGTTTAGAGCTGCCTAGCCTAGTTGGCCTAACCCTTAGGCCTTATTTAAGAAAGTAACTAAGCTAAAACAAATGTGTCATGGGATTAGGGATCACTCTATATGATACCTAAAGTTAAAATCCTAACAAATGGTGTATATATATATATATATACATGATATGTATAAAGGAGTATGCATAGTAATAATACTAGTAACTATTAGTAATAATTAAAGGATCCACATGTTATTATTATTACTAATGATAATTAAAGATTAAATACCTACAAGAGTCAAAGTAATAACTAGTCAAAAGTTCCTAAGTTAAATTTAAATAATATTAAAATTACCTAAATTAAATAAAAATGGTTATTTCAAGACATCAAATGATTCTTGATTGTAATGTCCCAAAAAATTGAAAATAAAAGAAAAACTATTAGGTTAGTAAAAAATATTAGATTTTTAACATTAAGCTAGCATTATATTAGGATCTTTAAGTGAGAGAATAACAAGAACAACAATCAAACACAAGAGACAATGAACACAAATTTTTTCCTCAGGGAAACCATAAATGGAGAAAACCCCGTAACTTCCTTAGAGATAAAATCACCACCAAAAGTAAGAACCCAAAATAGTAATATGATCTGCCGATAGTAGTAGTCTCTTTCTTGCTAGTCCCAGTGTCTTCTTCTTCCTTAGCTATGCGCTACAACTGAGTGTGAGTGAGTGTGTGATAAATAGAGAGGCTCACTCTCTATATATACTAATTCCTAACTTGACAATAACCTACTAGGGCAAAATTCTCTAGGAGAGTCTAATAGCCCTAGTACCCTAGAACTACGGGGACTTTAACCCTTGAACAATAGGAGGGTTACCCACAACGACTTGACATGACTTGTTTACATTATAGAACCTCTTGATAGGAACATCGGGGTATGACATGAACCAAATACATTACATACACATCCCGGAATAAACATCGAGGGTACAATACATAAGAAATACAAGTGAATACATTCCAAATTTACAATTACATTAACACTCCCTCTTAACTAGGAAGGTATTCTCTCGACACAATTTATCAGCACAAGTCTTCTTCTCTATATCATCTGGATCATACTCGAGTCCTTGTCATCTTCAAGTCATCTTCATCTTCAAGTCATATTCATCTTCAAGTTATCTTCATATTCAAGTCATCTTCACCTTCGGATCTAGACCATCACTTGGTCTGGATCATCATTGGAACATCATCACTAGATCTAGATCATCACTCGATCTGGATCATCACTGGAACATCATCACTGGATCTAGATCATCACTCAATCTATATCATCACTAGAACATCATCACTGGATCTGTATCATCACTCAATATGGATCATCACTACTGTATCATCATCACTGGATCATCACGGGTGTTATCTCATGATTCTTCTCATCACAGTAAGTTCTACAGAGCCAACCTGTTTTCATGTTGGTTGTAGGCCTAGCCACTATGTAGGTCTTCTTCAATGCTTATATCTGACCCTAAGTCAAAATGGCTTGCCCAGCACTTACATATGACCATGAGAGGAACAGATCCAACACCATGTCAGAAAGGCACGCCCAACACTCACATCTGACCATGCGGGAACACATCCCACAACCCTGTTAGAAAGGCCCAGCACTTACATTCACTGGAACGATAAGACACACCTACTATCATCTGTGGAAAGGCTCAGCACTTATAATCACCAACATGGTAGGACACACCTACTACCATCTGTGAAAACATACAACAATTACAACCACTAGCATGGTAGGACACACCTACTACCATCTGTGAAAAGGAACAGCACTTACATCTGACCATGGAAGGAACTTAATCCTCTCACCATGTTAGAAGGGCACTCGGTCACAAACTGAGGGTTCTTGGTAACTGACCAAGTGCCTCTATTCTCCCAGATAATGGCAATAGCCCTTATATATTATCAAGTGGGAACACATCCCTCAATCACATCATAATGTCCATGCACGCATATCTGATCATATGAGAACACATCCCACATTCATATCAGAATGGCCCTCAGTCCCATACTGAGCTTTCCTGGTAACTGACTAGGTACCTCCATTCAAAGAATGGCAATAGCCCTTATATCTGATCAAGTGGGAACACATCCCTCAATCACATCAGAATGGCCATGCACTCACATCTGATCATGTAAGACTACATATCACAATCATATCAGAATGGATCTTAGTCCTAGACTGAGTATTCCTGGTAATTGACCTGGCACCTCCATTTAGAGAATGGAAATAGACCTTATATTTGATCATGTAGGAACCAATCCTATTGTCATATCAGAATGGATCAACACTCATATCTTACATGGAAGGAACCAATCCTCTCACCATGTCAGAATGGCTCACGAACTGATCACTTCCCCTTGGAAGGAACCTCGATCTAGAGAACACCAAGATTCTTCCTGAAGTACTCAAAATTCACTCTGGTTAATGCCTTCATCAACACATCAACTATATGTTCGTCCCTCGCAACATATTGGAGCTTCATTGCTCCTTTATGCACCATATCCCTGATATAGTGATACTTGATCTTGATATGCTTTGACTTGTCATGGAACATTGGGTTCTTTGACAACTTCACACAACTCTGGTTGTCACAATATATACAAGTAGCATCCAATTGGAGATTAAATAAATCAGATAGTAGTTTCCTTAGCCATACTACCTCAAAATTAGCTGAACAAGCTGCAACATACTATGCTTTAGCTGTACTCAGTGCCACATAGAATTGCTTCCTGCTAAACCAAGATATCACACCTGATCCCATACTGAAACAACACCCTCAAGCGCTCTTCCTATCGATGGCACTACCTTCCCAATCTGAATCAACATAACCCTCCAGGTTAATCTTCTAACTCACCTAATACTTGAGCCCATAATCAACTGTACCCCTTAGGTACCTCAGAATATTCTTTGCAGCAATCAAGTGAACATGTCTCGGATTTGTCAAGAACTGGATCAAGGTGTTCAAAGCAAAGAAAATATCTAGTCTCGTGTTTGTCAGGTACATGAAGGACCCAATCATCTGACGATACATCATAGCATCAACCAATTTTGATGAAGCATCACTCAATAGCTTCAGGTTTGATTCCATAGGTGTGGTCATGGCCTTTTAGTCCATCATCCTGTATCTCTTCAGGATCTCTATCGTATATTTCGCTTATCCGAGGGAAATTCCATCTGCATTTTGCCACACCTCCATGCCTAGAAAATAATGGATCATACCCAAGTCCTTCATTTCAAACTCAGCAGTAAGCTTCCTCTTCGTATCAGCAATCAACCCATCCATACTTGTTACAAACAGATCATCTACATATAGTAGCAGCATCACTGGGTTGCCATCTTCAACCTTGTAGTAAATCCTGGAATCTCCTTTACTCTTGGTAAAGCCCAAACTGGATAGAAAGCTATCAATTCTGTCATACTATGTCATGGCTTCCTACTTCAAACCGTACAGGTCTTTATTCAATCTACACACATGAGACTCCCTGTCATCTGTCTCAAATCTGAGTGGCTGCTCCACATACACTTCCTCTTCCACTACACCATTAAAGAAAGCGGTCTTGACATCCATTTGGTGTATCTTCCATTTCATCACTACAGCTAGAGAAAGTACTGATCTGATGGAAGTGTATCTAGATATAGGTGCAAAAGTTTCTTCATAATCAATTCCTTCTTTCTGGGAGAAGCCACGAGCAACAAATCTTGCCTTATATTTTTTTATGCTACCATCTGCAGCATTCTTGATCTTGTAGATCCATTTGGAAGTTACAATCGACTTCCCTTCTAGTCTTGGGACAACATCCCAAACATCATTCTTCATGATCGATTGATACTCTTCGATCATAGCATCCTTTAATTCTTTCCTTTCCAATGCTTCTTCATAATTAGAAGGTTCTTTATCGAAGAAATCACATAATAATGCTACATATCTGGAGTAGCACCTAGTCCTCTTTCTTTCTCTGTGATTCTCTTCTGGAGCCCCATATCTTTCCGCACCTTGGATAGCTGCTTGTACCCAAGACAGTTTCCTCTTATGAGGATTCTTCTCCTGAGGTGGATATACAGGTTCTAGAGGTTCTTCAAATTCTTGATCTTCTTCTTGAGTTTCTTCGTTCATGGCTATGTCATGAATTCTGGGTGCTTCCAATTCTTCAGGAAATTCAGTAGGTTTCTTTTTGGATTTGTTGTAGGCTGAGTATTCTTCAAATGTTACATCCCTGCTGATGTCGATCTTATTGAATCCTGGGAAGTATATTGTATAAGCCTTCGAGTTTTTAGAGTATCCCACAAATATACCCTTCTTTCCTAAAGGATCTAACTTTGTCATCTTTTCTTTCAGAATGTGTATGTATACTGGACAGCCGAATATTTTGAGATGGATGACTTCTGGTTTCTTACCCAAAAAGACTTCTCCAGGTGTCTTGTTCTTGAGTACTCTATGTGGAGTACGCTTCTATACATGCATCATTGTTCTGGCAGCTTCTGCCCATAGATGCATGGGAAGATCTTTATCATGAAGCATTTCTCTTGCAGCTTTCATGATAGTTCTATTCTTCCTTTATGCAACCCCATTCTATTGTGGATTATATGGAGTGGATAACTCCCTCTTAATCCCCGAGTCTTTGCATAACTCTTTGAATTCATTTGATGTGAATTCTCCACCATTATCTGATCGAAAGGTCTTGATCCTCTTTTCAGTGTGGTTCTCGATCAAGGCTTTGAATTCCTTGAACTTGCTGAAAAAATCATCTTTGTTCTTCATAAAGTAAATCCATGTCTTCCTAGAAAAGTCATCAATAAAAGAAACATAGTATACATACCTGCTTAATGAACTTGATGACATTGAACCACATACATTGGAGTGGATGATTTCCAAGATTCCTTTTTCCTTTCTCTCGCTACTTGGAAATGTCTTCTTTGTGTTCTTTCCTTTCGCACATCCTTTCTAGACCCCATCATGTTTTGCTTGAATTTATAGAATACCTTCAACAAATTTGCTTGCAAATGGTAGTGCTCTATACTGCACATGTGAAAGCCTTCTATGCCAAATTTAATTTGGCTCTACTGTGTCATGAACCAAGGCTTGTTTTGGATGGACCTTCAATTTGTATAGACCTCCCTCTTGTTCCCCAATCACTCCCACAGCATTAATAGTATTTCCATTAGGCCACATGATAACTTGGCCATATATAAATGCAGCCCTCATGCCTTTTTCATCTAATTCAGATATGGAGAGGAGATTCTTCTTTAGTCCTGGTACAAGCAATACTTCCTTCATTGTCATAGACTTTCCAGAGTCTAGCTTATAGGAGGATTTCCCACTACCTTTTATTGGATACTGGTAGGCATCACCAAGTCTCACCTTGTGTGGTGATTCATGTTCTGATATTTTCACAAAGGATTCATTGAATCCTATCATATGTTTGGAATCCCAACTATCTATAAGCCAATCATTGCTTCCATGTGTAATGTTTCCCGTGAGAGCAAAAATCAAAACATATTCTTCATCACTTGAGGAATCATCACTTTCATGTCTGATTCTCTTTGTCAAAGGTTCATCATCCTCTACAGCATGAGCATGATGTCTTCTCTTATTTCCCTTATTCTTGTGAGAGACATTTTTGTTTCTAGGACATTCTTTAACATAGTGTCCTTTCTTGTCACATGTATAACATCTGATTCTAGACAAATCTTTTCTAGTGTTATCTATGTGAGATTTCTTACCTCTGGGGTGATGAGAACTTCTTCTGGTTTTCTTGGAGTGTACCATCAGAGCTTGATCTTCACTTCCCATATTTTCTTCTTGAGCTGTTATTCAAGCTTCTTCTTGAGAGCATTTTTCCCATAGTCTGTTGAACTTGACTAGCTTCTTTCTAGCATGGATACCTTGAATGAAAGAGTCCCATGTATTAGGGAGACCATTCAAGGTGGTCATTATAATATCTACATTCTCCACTCCTTCATCCATTGCTTCAAGTTGTTATTTGATCTGGGATACCCTTGTGAAGTATGACTGTATGGTCTCTTCATTGTGGATCTTCACATTCTTCATCTGGTTCCTCAAAGTCATCTTCTGGTTTATGTTCTTTTCGTCAAACAGTTTGGTCAGGGCATCAAACATAGCTTTAGGTGTCTTTAGGGAGGACACCTATGGTATGAGGTGATCCTTGATTGAATCAGCAATAATCCTCTTCTCCATGACCAATTTCTTCTTGTGTAAGGCCTTGGCCTCATCTCCCTCTAGAATTGGAACCTCTTCATTGATGTGAGAGTCCAACTCACTTTCTTCCAGGACCAAGGAGATCCTATACTTCCAGGCTCAGAAGTTATCAGCTCCCTCAATATTTTCATCAATCTTGGTATGATGAGACATATTAATTGAGAACCTCAAATGGAAATACAAAATATTTATATCTTACCAGGTCAAGATGTCGGATCTAGATTTGGAGCTGAAATTCTGCAGTGCTGGTTCAGGAGCAGATTAGGGTTTGAGTTTTTCAAAGTTCTGTCCAACCAAATGCTTTGTAATTTATCTCTAAACTTTAATTTTGAGTAGGATATCAATCCATGCCTGGGATCACTGAAAAATTCCACTTCTGTGGAAATCCCTAATTTCTGGCAGCAGTGTCGGGTCCAAAATTGAAAAAGATCAGAATTGGATTCTGCTTCGATAGAAAGATGCACTCTAGGGAGAAGTGTCAGACCAACCTTATTTTTCTGAAAATATGTGGAGAGATCCAAAAAGTAGGAAGCCCTAGTTTCCGCAGCTGCATAGTGTCTTCATCTCAGGTTATCTCTGATACCATGTTAGATTTTTAACATTAAGCTTCCATGATATTAGGATCTTTAACTGAGAGAATAACAAGCACGACAATCAAACAAAAGAGACAATGAACATAGTGTTTTTCCATGGGGAAACCATAAATGGATAAAACCCCCCAACTTCCTCAGAGATAGAATCAACACCAAAAGTAAGACCCCAAAACAGTAAGATGATCTCCCGATAGTAGTAGCCTCTTTCTTCCTAGCACCAGTGTCTTATTCTTCCTCGGCTATGTGCTACAACTAAGTGTGAGTGAGTGTGTGATAAATAGGAAGGCTCACTCTCTATTTATACTAATTCCTAACTTTACAATAACCTATTAGGGACGAATTCTCTAGGAGAGTCTAATAACCCTAGTGCCCTGGAACTACGGGGACTTTAACCCTTGATCAATAGGAGGGTTACACATAATGACTTGACATGACTTGTTTACATTATAGAACCTTTTGATAGGAACATCGGGGCATGACATGACTCAAATACATTACAGACACATCCCGGAATAAACATCGGGGTACAATACATAAGAAATACAAGTGAATACATTCCGAAGTTACAATAACATTAACAAAAAATACCTATGATGGACATTATCTAACTTGCGGAATGTAACATACACTAAGTGTACCACTATTTCATTGTAAGTTGTTCTTACATCCTACATTCTTACTTTTTGTAATGATTATTACTGTGTTTTACATTCTGATGTCGTAATGCTGATTACTAAGCTATTCTTACGTTTATACATTGGTGTGTATGTGTAGTCACTTAATTCTATACTTCGTTCATTTCTTCATATGTTTACTTGTTATTTACATGGTTCTGACTTAACTTTGTTATTGAAAATAAAGTGGGTGGACTGGAGGGACTAGTTCTCCCATGTAACTACCTGAGAGGTAAATTTTCTACTTGTCTAGTGGGCTTACTTAGTTCTGTTTGAACTAAGGCACCTCTTTCATTTTACGTACAAATTATACTCAGCGACGGAGACTCGTTATGAAGTGTTGAATGATTTTTATCATTAATACACCTACTAGTTGTTATTACTGTGTCTTACAGATACAAGTTAGTGGCAAGGTAATTACCATGTTAAATATTTATAGTGTGACTATTATCGACTGTTCATATCCTAGCATTTGTATTACATGTTTATTTTATTAAAAGTGTTAAGATATATTTTTATTGTTCTTGGCAGGTTTATAAGTTTGGCTCAAAGGCCAATTCTTGGCTTTATGAATAAGAAGTTTTCCATGGCATATTTCATATACCATGGTCCTAATATTAATTCCTCATTAAATCGATGGGAAAAGATTCTAAGGATTAGAGCCTATGTTGAAGCCATACATAATACTTATGCCTTGGATTTACCTTAGGGTGGTGAACTTATAACAAGGTTAAAACCTTACACATTGGGGTTTTAGACATTCTATGGAAAGGAGACAATCGATATTGAATCGTTTACAAACTATAGAGATGTGGGTTTTTGGAGTTTGATATGGGTAACAGGATGGCGCCATTAATATGGTTTAGAGTTTGTGGCAGCCCAAGCTTAGGGCTTGGATCACGATGGACATGGTCATTTTTCTTCGTTTGTTTTATCTCGGCTCTGTGCAGTGTGGTGAAGGATACTTTGAGGACATCAAAGGTATGGTGTCGCTTGGTTTCACTGCATTATCCTTTGTTTGTTTCTATTGGAGACATTTACCATCATACACACTCTTTTTGGTCAAAATGGCCAAGTTAAACCACTATCCTAAGTATAATTGACATTAATTGACATCAGTGGAGCATTAATTCCCATCATCCAGTCACACCCACGCCTACCTGTAGTCAAGGAGGCTAACTGGAACACTCCAAGGGTGATCTGAGTGATGTTAATGCACCTAATTGCTAAATGGTGGTTATAATCAGTTCAACCAGTCAGTTAAGGTGCCTCCTCTCATTAAATATATTATTTAATGTTTATTTAATATTATTTAATGATCTGGAGTCAATAGGGGCGCCTCCACCAGCTTCTGATGATCAGTTTAGCTTCAGTTAACCTCATCGGGATTCATTGAAGTCATGGAGCACTAGCACTTAATGGTTGGCTTGCTATGACATGTGTTTGATCTCCTTCAGTTGAGATTCAATCATTTATTGCACTCCGACTTCAATTAGGGTTTGGTGAGTCAATTAGGGTTTTGGTCAAGTGGTTAACTGAGTGTGATTGAATGGCTAACAGTTAGTTAAGACAAACTCACTCATGATTTCGAATTGCCTCCTTAGGTATTCAAATTTCTCATTGATTCAAGCTATTACTTGACACTGGTATTGTAACCATTGATTGTTTATTCAATATACAGAGAGGAAACCATTCTGGTTCCGATTAACACCATTTCATGAGTTATTTGTTGATTATTTGTTGATGATATTGATTATTTGTTCCTAGATCAATTTGCAAGAATAATACGGTATCAGAGCATACGGCGGGATGAAGATCTATCTCTCTCAAAAAAAAGCTTTTTGACAGATTTCTCCATGAAAAGTGAGCAATAGCTCAAAATTCCAGCACTGCACTAGAAGCCAAGGCTTACGACTCAATATCCCAAGTAAAGAACTTGTTAATGAAACTTGCTTGATTGACTATGTTGGGTGTGATGAAAGCCTAGAATGTGCAGGCTGTCCGACCTTATTTTTCCCTTTTTGTTTTGATTTTCAGGTTTCTATAGGTGAAGCATTCACTACAGCACATCCAAGTGGCCTCCTCAGCAGATCTCTTGAGTCCATACAATTTCCACTTATGGAAAAATAAAATGGAGATTTAGTTGCACTCCAAAGGACTTTTTAGAGTCACCATGGACACTGAAGTTGAGCCTAGATCCACCATAGAAAAATCAATATTCTTGAACAAGAAGGATGAAGCCTTCGATTTCTTGTTCCTCTCTATTTCCGAAGACGTTCTCTTCCATCTTATGGATTTGAATACACTGAAATAAATATGGGACAAATTGGAATCTCTATACAGAAAGCATGATGACTTGAGAGTTTACCAACTTGAAAATGAACTCATGTCTCTCCAACCTTCCAATTTCGAGACTCTGAATGATTTCTTTACAAAGTTCAAGCATATTGTTTTACTCCTGAGGCAATGCAATGTGGAGAAGGAGGATGATCAACTCATCCTTGCCATCCTCTCCAAACTTGGGGTTGATTATTTAGTTTTTGTTTCTACATTCCGTGTGGGGAAGCTCACAACCCCCGGATGGAAGATGCCTACACTCAATGCCTTAATTGAGTCCCTAACTAATGAACATGATAAGCTTGTACAGATGGGGATCATCTAATATTCCCATGATCAAGCCCTCCATGTCTCGGGGCCCAAAGATCTGAAGGGTAAAGGAAAGCAGTAGAAAAATCAGAAAACTAAATTTGATGCTCCTAAGCCTAGAGTTGAAAACCAGCAGAATGATGAATCTTTTGGTTCAAGGAAGAACAAAGGAAAAGGGCACAATGGGAAAGAAAAAGTCAAGTGTTCTTACTACGGGAAGGGTTTCCACTATGAACATGCCTAAAAAAATAAAAATATTGATGAAGCAACCTCTCTCCTTGAGAGGAATCACATCAATCTTCTAGAGAGCTTTCAGAGGAGAGATCACCAAGATCGAGAAGCACAGCATGACAAAGGTCATGCCCTCATGGCAAGCACTTCGAAGTCCAAAGCATTGCTGATTGAATCTTGAGCTTCGAACCACATGATGGCTGAAAAAGACTCATTTTCATCCTTGGAGACCGGAAAATCCATCCCCATCCACATGGGAGATAACTCAACCATCATTTTCAAAGGACAAGGTACTATAGATCTAGAAAATGGTTTTTTCTCTAATGTTTTGTATGTACCGTCTCTAGCAGAAAATATCCTTAGTCTCTATCAGATGAAACATACAGGAATGCCTAAGAGAGTCTCTTTCAGCCGAAATGATGTTGAGATAACATAAATTTCATCTGGGAAACTCATTGCTAAAGGCCTTGCAAACCATCATGCAAAATCCTATGAGTTCTCTCACTTTGTTGCGGATGCAAAGCCCACTGCTCTGCTAACTCATGGAAATGAGGTTAGTAGGCTGTGGCATGAGAGGTTTGGCAATCCTAATTTCAAATATTTGTAGCAATTATAGAAATACTCCATGGTTGAAGGCCTCCCAGTCATCAAGGCAACCACGAGAATTTGCAAGGGCTGTGTGATTGGAAAACACCCTGAGCACAAGCTCGATCGGAGGAAGGCAAACTGAGCTACAAGCATACTGGAGATGATAAATTCTGATATCAGTGGTCTGATGCCTGTCACATCCATGAATGGATCAAGGTACCTCCTTACCTTTATTGATGATTTTTCAAGGTATACATGGGTTTTCTTTCTCAGAAAGAAATCAGAAGTATGTGAAAAAATTTCTGAATTGAAGGCCTTGATCGAAAATGCCTCTGAGCTTAGGATTAAGATCTTGAGATTTGATAATGGAGGGGAGTATGTTAGTAATGAGTTTCTATACATATTCTCCCAAATTGGTATTCAGGTCCAGCATTCAATTCCCTACACTCCCCAGCACAACGGAGTAGCAGAAAGGAAGAACCGGTCTCTCAAGGAGATGATCACCTGTATGTTGGAGTCAAAGAAGTTTGCTACAAATTTGTGGGATGAAGCCATGCATGCTGCAGAATACATTTAGAATAGGGTGTCACACTCATCCATTAAAATAAATACTTCTTTAGAAGCATACTTTGGACACAAGCCAGATGTGTCGAACCTATGGGTGTTTGGGTCCACTGCATGGGCCCGGATTCCGCTTGATAAAAGAAGGGTTTTGCAACCACAAAGCATAGAATGTCTGTTTATTGGGTATCTTGATGAATATAAAGGATTAAAGATTCTGTATATCAATACCAAATATATCATCATCGAGAGAAGTTTCAAGTTTGATGAGCCTCTTCAGGACGTGGAACTAGTGAAGGAGAAAACTGTTGAATTTCCTTCCTATTCTACTGAATATTTGAATGATGAAATTGGGGGTGATGACCCTGATTTGGATCCTATGATTTATGATATCAGTGTGTAGAAATCATCAGATGTTGAATCAAAACCTGAAGTGTAAAATCATCTTCCTACATGGGCCCAACAGACACTCTCCTCCGTAGGAGAAAACATTGGAAATCTGGATGATCCAAGGAGAACCTGGTCTGATTTCCAAAGAGCAGGTATTGCACTCTCTTGTTATGATAATTTACTATCCGACAATTGATATTTGATGATTATTTTAGATCCAAAATCCTACTACCATGCTCGTAATGATCCAAGATGGCAAGTTGCCATGGATGAAGAGATGAATTCTCTTCAGAAAAACACTACTTGGGAGCTAGTTTCTCTTCCTCCGGGAAGGAAATTGGTTCAATGCAAGTGGGTTTTTTGGAAAATGGTTGCGGATAATGGAAGTACTTGCAAATATAATGCAATTCTGGTAGAAAAAGGTTTCTCTCAGGTCCAAGAAGTGGACTACCATGAGACCTTTGCACCGGTTGCAAAAATGGACTCCATCTGACTTGTTTTGGCTATTTCAGCATCCAAGCACTGGGAGGTGCATCACATGGATGTTAAGTTAGCCTTTCCACATGGATATATTAATGAGGATATATACATGAAGCATCCTAATGGATACATCACTGATCCATATTTATTTTGCAAGCTAAAGAAGTCACTATACGGGTTAAAACAAGCCCCAAGAGAGTGGTATTCCAAGATGGATGCCTTCCTTCTCTCGCAAAAATTTTAGAGATGTAGATCAGACACAAATGTTTATTTAAAGCAGAATTATGGTCATATAATTATCATTTTTTTATATGTTGATGACTTACTGATCATAGGTAGCACAGTTGCCTCCATTTCAACCATCAAAACTGCTCTCCACAATGCCTTTGAAATGAGTGATTTGGGGCTTCTAAAACAATTTTTGGGGCTCGAAATCGAGCAAAATTATGATGGGATTATGGTAAATCAGTCAAAATACACTTCAAACCTGTTAGTAAAGTTTAACATGGCTGAATGTAGGCCTTCACTATTCCATTTCCTTTCAGGGATCAGCCTTGAAGAAGGAAAACACACACCTCCCATGGACTGCACTATTTATCGACAATTGATTGGTAGATTGTTGTACTTGACACATTTTAGGCCTGATATTTGTTATTCCATGAATGCTATATCAATATACATGCATCAGGCTCATGATATTCATTGGAAGGTATCCAAGAGGATCCTCCAGTACATTCAGGGAACCAGGACCTACGACATTCACTAGGTTGGAGACTCCGAGCTAGAGTGGGTTGGATACACAGATTCCGATTGGGTGGGTGATTCTTTTTATTGGAAGTCAAATTTCAGATATGTATTCATGTTTGGTGGTGGCCCCATTTTCTGGTCAAGCAAAAATCAGGCTTCCATAGCACTATCTTCAGCAGAGGCCAAGTATCGAGGAGCAGTGAATGCTTGCATCCAAGCAGTTTGGTTGCAAGGCATTCTTTCAGAGTTTGATCTTGGTAGTAATTTTTCCACTGTCCTCCTTTGTGACAACCAAAGTTCTATTAAGATATCCATGGATCCAGTTACCAGGCAGAGGACCAATCATGTATAGATTCACATCCACTACATCAGGGAGCTAGTGCATGACAGGACCATCATTCTACAATACTGCCCGATTGATGAGCAGACTGCAAACATATTCACCAAGATATTTTTAGAAAATAAGTTCACTTACCTTCGTTCATTGTTGGGGGTGAGTTCATCAGGGTGATCCAAAATACTTTCAATGTTTGGCTTGAGAGGGGGGCATTCCCACTAGGTTTTCCCTCTTTTCCTCACTTAGTTTGTTTTGAGAATTGTTTCAGTTTCAGCATTATACAGGGTGACCTATGGCCTTAGTTTCCAGGGCCCTAGCATTTTTATGCATCTATGTTTTCTAACTCTTCCTGAGTATAGATTAATGGGGGGTGTTGGGGACATTTACCATCATACACACTCTTTTTGGTCAAATTGGCCTATTTAAACCACTATCCTAAGTATAATTGACATTTGTTGACATCAGTGGTGAATTAATTGCCATCATCCAGTCACACCCACCCCTACCTACAGTCAAGGAGGATAACTTAGCCTTCTCCTATAGTCAAGGAGGCTAACTGGAGCACTTTGAGGGTTATCTAAGTGATGTTAATGCACCTAATTGCTATCTAGTGGTTACAATCAGTTCAACCAGTTAGTTAAGGGGCCTCCTCTCATTAAATATATTATTTAATGATTATTTAATATTATTTAATGATCTGGAGTCAATAGGGGTGCCTTCACCAACTTCTGGTGATCAGTTCAGCTTCAATTAACCTCATCAAAGTTCATTGAAGCCATGGAGCACTAGCACTTGATGGTTGTCTTGCTATGATATGTGTTTGATCTCCTTTAGTTGAGATTCAGTCATTTATTGCACTCTGAATTCAGTTAGGGTTTGGTGAGTCAATTAGGTTTTTGGTCAAGTAGTTAACTGAGTGTGGTTGAATGATTGATAGTCAGTTAAGCTAGACTCACTCATGATTTCGGATTTCCTCCTTAGGTATTTGAAATTCTCATTGATTCAAGCTATTGCTTGACATTGGTATTGTAACCGTTCATTGTTTATTGAATATACATAGAGGAAACCATTATGGTTCCGAGTAACACCATTTCATGAGCTATTTGTTGAATATTTCTTGATGATATTTATTATTTGTTCCTAGATCAATGTGCAAGAAGAATAGTTTCTTTCTATGGATATCATACTTCTCATCCACCGAATCATTTTATGGTTGCAGGTGATAGGGTTGGCGAGACGATGTATGGTTCTTAGCGTGACTGTGAGCCATCGAATAGCATTGCCATTACGGTAAGCCTGCTAATAAAGTCATTACTCACCACCTCTTGGATTTAATACTGGGTTTTAAATTGTCGAGGTTGGGGTTTAAGTTATGCGGTTTCATTGGCCTTCAGTCCTGAGTTTATAATGAAATGGGATGTAATATAAAGAGGGTTTCTAGCCGTAGGGAGAAACTTTATGCCTTTAACAGGATCTATGTGTAATTTTTAAATTTGGGGTTTTGATTTAAGTATTAAAATATAGGGAAGTACCATTGCTTGCAATGGTGCCATGGCCATTGGACGACTGTGTAAACTCAACTTAAGACTTTATAAATTCTATGTATATAAATCTATACTGCATTGTTGTTATTGAACTTGAGTTTTATGTAGCCTTTTCCTTCATGGATGGTCTGTATATATTATGTTTATGTAATAGGACACTTAGTTGTGAATAGATGTTGCGTTTATGATCCTGGGATATTATTTATACGGAATTTTCCTTTGTTGATTGTAAATGGTTACAATGAGGACCACCGTCTTAGCGAGATGTATTTGGGGCCATGCCTTACATGGCGTCGGTACTTTCCATCGTGGTTGTGATAGAGAAATGTAAAGTAGACTTATAGTTGGTGTTTATAATGCGTAAATGCATATGTATCACGAATTGTTGGTTTATTATGTAGCAGGGTTTGTAATATTGTAGAATTGTAAATTCTTTTAGTAGAGAAGACCGAGGCGATAGATTATTCCTATAAGATTTGTAATTTTTGTAAGGTTCTTATGACCTCTATGTTGAAATATTTGTTTGAGAGTACAACCTGCATACAACTTTGTATAGTGTGGCTCTATCCTCACAGGATTCGATCCTGGATCGTTTGTTGTATTAAGGGTTTATTTAAAGGATTACTACGCATAAACATTATTATGATTGAGCACTATGTTTTTATGCTTGCGAAATGACAATGTTTTCCTACTGGATTAATTCCTGTGACCTTGGTGCAAAGGCTTGATTATTATATGATTTCTATGTATTATTGTTGTGGTTTTTATTATGGCATGTGATTTTTATTGGATTCCCACTAGGGTCGATACTATGAGAGCCTGTGTATCTAAGGGGTTTAAATCATTATTGGAATAATGATTTTATGGTTGTATTTCAATTGATGGTCGCAAATGAATTATGTGGGGCATTTTTTAATACTTAGATAGTTTGATTTTCTTACTTAATGCCATGGATTTATTTTATTGTTAACAATTTTCTTATTTATATTTAATAGATACAGATAGTATCTTGTTTATAAAAAATGTGGATTGTTGAAGGGTCTCGATTACTTGAATGTTAGAATGTTTATAATGATGCTTCTTTATACATACCCGGTAAAGGTCTTCGCTCGTTTTTATCTTAGATTTACTTTTGGATATTTATAATTTGTGCTTAGATGTAACTATTATGTTGTATGTTAGATTTATAATTATATTTCATAACTTGTTAGTATATTTATATATTTACCAATAGTATACTGGTTATATACTAGTAGTAAACACATTAGTTTCTTGTTATTATAATCAGATGATGATAAATTAATTCTAGGTCTTAAATGAAGCATAGAACTAGGCTAGCATTTAATTCAACATGACAGTCTGTTGATAGATGAAATCTGTCAGTAGAGTATATAGGCCAAAGTATAGCTAGGTAATAAATCTAAACTAAAACCTAGTTTATAGGAAACACAGTTTAACAGTAAGAATAATACAGAAGTAAAACTAGGGTGCAAAACCATTGATGAATACTTATACATGAATTACAATTGTAGAAGTAAACTAAATGAATAAACCCTGGGTAAATCTAGCATAGGAAATAAATTACAGCCTAGGGTTATTATTTAAAATGTAAACCCTAGAAGATTTAAATAGAAACAAACACATAGGATTAGAAAATGTAATGTAAACATTTTCCTAACATAGCCAACATTTATTCCAAAAAAAGGAATAGGAAGTCTAGGGATTGATACCTGTAAATTGAAGATCCTTTAATGGTTGAAACCTACACACTCAAATAACTAGCATTAACAATTCATAAATAGACTCTAACCTCTATATTAGATGACCGAATCACTTTAGAACTACCACATTCCACCCAACCATGACCCAGAACCGTTTCTGGTTTCAATCTAGATCCCCACAAACTGGTTCCAACATGCAAGTATGTTAGAGATCCTACGGTAAGGTTTCCCTAACTGGTATATTAGGTCTAGATCAGTTCTCCTTTTTCCTTTCAGGAAAATGTTCTCCAAGAAATCTCTTCAGAGAAAAAAAGGAAGAAATAATGACTCCAACAGATAGATCAAAACCCCAAGCCTTCCCTTGGCTTGCGACTTTATAGACATACTTTTTAGTCAAAGGGACACTTAAATAAATAAATTCTTCGTTTCTTGATTTAACCCTTTTTATTTAATTTAGTACTTTTAATATTTTAACTTATGAACGTTTAGCTAGTTCATAATTTGACCTTTATAGGTGTTATACTATTTATTATCTTTTAGTAATAAATAATAATGGATGGATCTTTTCTTTCTTTCTTTTATTATTAATATTTGTTAGCACTGGAATTGGGCCAAAGGTTGCAGAAGGCTTGCTCCCAGGTAACAGCAAAACCACTTTTGAAGAGAGAACTAGCCTTCTACTCTTCCGAGAGGGATCTCTCACCAAATGTTAACAATGTCAGATTATATACAAGTGAAACTATAAATTGTTGTTAAAATTGGTTGAAAAAAAACCAAGAACCATTGGGCAATTGGGCCAAGATATATAACAAAAATGAACAAAACTTATGCAAGAGATTCCAACACATGGGAAAGATAGCCACTCGGTCATAGTCGATTTATAATTGTCTAGTGGAAAAGAAGAACATGAGCAGACCATCAACACAGAGCATTGAAAAATGAATTCTGTATTAACTTTACAATAAAACTTTGGTGAATATCTAAAACAACAAACAAATCATACCAAGTATGAATTCCAAACTGTTATACACTACGTTTTAGATATGAAAGAAAACAAAATGGATGAGATAAACTGGAAAAACATTCACATAAGAAAGGAAGAAATAGACTCCAAATACAAATGACACATGAATCCCTATATGAAACGCTGACCTCGGCTCTACAATTTTACTAAAATTCTCTCAAAAACATACACAACAAAAATTACATTGGTTTCAACCCTTTCTCCTTCTTCAGGAGGTATATTTATAGCATTTAGACTTCCCAGACCGACACCCAAGAATCAAAATTTGTTACAACAGAAGGACATCCTCTAACAAACTCTTAGGTGGCACATCGACTATGATTTTAATGAAATGGCTAAACAATGAAATGTGGAATGTGGGAGGAAGTATGCATGAGAGTTTCCTATATTTCCATCTGGTGAGTGACAACTGTACAAAGTTCCAAGAGAGGCGACCGTTGGGACGGGCATGCAACTATGGAAATTGAACCTAGTGATAGATTAATTTTACTCACAACAATTAACAATTGATCATGCAAAATCACTCACAAAAGAGACTGAAATTGGAGCTGAACACTAAACTGTATTAACTCAGTGTACAATATCCAAACCTATAACATAATAGGTTACTGAATAAATAAAATACATTAGGTATTTGAATGCATGAGGAGCAATTGGAATCTAGCATAAAGCAGGCTTACTAAAATTAAGTAAATCCCCCATAGGTGTAAAAAGCTAATCCCAAATCTGTCATGGAGCTTGCGAATTAGAAAAATGGCTTAGGCAAGCTAAAGAGTGATGGAATGAAAACTCATACATGGTTCTCCAAGGAGAAAAAGGAGGAGGATGTGTAGGACAAAAAACTAGTCAACCTCACCTAGTCAAGCTTTTCCTTTTGCCTTAAAACACTGAAAAAACAGGCAATAAAGCAGAAAAGGTAGAAGGTTGCTTAGGAGGCTAGGAATAAAGTAGATTTGATTCCTTGAGGTTTCCCAAGCACTACATGGGTCAAATAAGGCAAGTTTGACCACTATGGATAGGTAAATGACAACTTGCACAAGGTGGGACACATGAACTAGGAAAATAAGACAAAAATAATTAAATTAATGTCTAAGGTAGTCAACTATGGGTTGATTATTCTAACACCCCCCCTTAAGCCTGACTTATGTGTAATATATCAGAAAATTATAGGGCCCAGTAACAAGGCTTAGTCACCCTTTTACATACTGCATGTCCATAGAACCAAGGAAAGAGGCAAAACCAACTTGGAAAAATCCTCCCTTAAACATGGACTATAAAACAAAATTTGGAAATATTGTCTTCACTCATGCTTCACAGCATGATCAGCAATCCCTAGCAGTGATTTGAGATTGCTGAAGGTATTCTCACAAAATGCTTTGGTTAAGATATCAGCTACTTGTTCTGAAGATGAACAGAAGAGTAGGTGAATGGTGTCATCATGCACAAACTCTCTGATGTAGTGCATATGGATCTCAATGTGTTTGGTTCTCTGCTTCTGAACTAGATTTTTACATATTTGAATGGTACTCTAGTTATCATAGTAGATGGTAGTTGAGTACTCTGATTCGAATCCACACTCTCCAAGTAAACCCTGCAATCATAAACATTGAGTTGCTGCATTAACAACTCCTCTGTACTTTGCTTCTGTAGATGAGAGTGCAATGGCACTCTATTTCTTGCTTGACCAGCTGATTGGCCCTTCTACAAGCATGAACACATCTCCTGATGTGGAATTTATGTCTGTCCTATCACCTACCCAATCACTGTCAGTAAATCCAATCAAATCAAGATCAGATTTTGCTTTATAGAAGATCCCATGTGTCCTTGTTCCCTGAACAAAGTTAAGGATCCTTTTGGCTGCTTTTTAATGGATCTCATGAGGCTGATCCATGTATCTAGAAGCCACACTTACTGCATAAGAAACATCAGGTCTAGTATGTGTCAGATACAACAAACATCCAATCAATTTCCTATACAGTGTATTGTTTACCATAGGTGAAGAATCAGCGTCTTCCAGCTTCACTCCTGAAAGGAAAGGAGTTTTGCTTGCTTTGCAATCCTTCATTATGAATTGGTTCAAAAAGTCCAAGGCATATTTGGACTGGTGCACCTTGATTCAATATTTGGTTTGAGAAATATCAAGCCCCAAAAATTGACTTAAGAGCCCCAAATCTGTCATGGAGAAGGCTTGGTTCATAGCACCCTTTAAGGAAGCAATCTCATCCTTTGAGCTTCCTGTAATGAGGAGGTAATCAACATATAACACAATGATCATTAACAAACCATTAAATAACTTCAAATAGACATTTGTATCTGATTTGCACCGAACAAAATTCAGTGATAGCAAGAAGCTATCGATCTTGGCATACCAAGCCCTGGGGGCTTGCTTTATCCCATACAATGACTTTCTCAACCTGCACACAAGAGAAGGGTTAGTAGAAAAACCTTGAGTCTACTGCATATATATCTCTTCAGTGAGATCTCCATTCAGGAAGGCACATTTTACATCCATGTGATGTACCTCCCATTGCCTTGAGGCTGCAATGGCTAAGGATAGCCTGATGGAATCCATCTTTGCCACTGGGGAAAAGGTCTCATTGTAATCTATTCCATGAACTTGTGAGTAGCCCTTGGCTACCAATATGGCCTTTTACTTCAGTGGTGAACCATCAGCATCAAATTTGGTCTTATAGACCCACTTACACTAGACTAACTTTCTTTCTGGAGGAAGATCCACTAGCTCCCATGTGTTGCTCTTCTGGAGTGAGATGAACTCCTCCTTCATGGTTGTTTTCCATATTGGATATCCTACTGCTTCTTCATATGTTTGAGGATTAGAATCCACCATCAAATAGCATTTTTCAGCAAACATAGGATCCTTCATGCACAGACCACTCTCAAATTGAGATCTAGTCCTCCTTGGGTCATTGGGATCCCTAGCTAGCTCTCCTACTGCATGTAGTGTCTTGGATGCCCATTTTGACCTTGTAGGGATATTAGGGTCTGCAATAAAATAATATCCATCATAAAAACTAGAATCATCATGTTCAACAAACTCTTTACATACTTCCTGAGGTTCAGGTGGAGAAGAGGCTTCTCCAACTTCCACTGCTGCAAGGGGTTCTTCTTCAAACTGAACACACCTTTCGATGAAGGATTTGTTTGTGCTCAAATTTATCAGCTTGTACCCTTTTGAATATTCATAGTATCCAAAAAAAATACACTCTTGGCTTTGGGGCTCCAAATCCTTCCTCTTCTCTGTTAGAATTCTAGCCCAAGCCTTTGAGCCAAAAATCCTGAAATGGGTCACATCTGGCTTGTGCCCACTCCATGCTTCAAAGGGAGTCATACCATCAAGTTTTTTATGAGGAACCTTGTTCTGAATATAGGCTGCACATTTGATAGCTTTGGCCCAGTACTTTGGTGGCAAATTTTTGGCCTCCATCATGCATGTTGCCATCTCCTTCAGTGATCTGTTCTTCCTCTCAACAACACCATTTTGCTATGGTGTGTAAGGGATAGAATGCTGCATCTGAATACTTGCATCTGCACAATATTTAATAAACTTAGACTTGACATACTCACCACCATTGTCATATATGAGGACCTTGATTTTCCTCCAAGACTAGTTTTCAACCAAAGCCTTAAAGACTTTGAAGAGGCCAACAACTTCAGACTTGTGTTTCAGGAAGTAAACCCAGCAATACCTGGAAAAGTCATCAATGAAAGTCAATGAATATTTGGCTTGAATCATGGAAATATGAGGGAATGGGACAATAACATCACTATGGATCAGCTCGAGGGGTGCAGAGGTTCTCTCATGACTAGCTCTCTCAAATTTATGCTCTGGGTGTTTTCCTAGGATACAACCTTGGCAGACTCCTTTGGAAAATTTTATCTTGGGAAACGCTATGACCATCTCTTTTTCACTAAGATCAGAAATATACTTGTAATTTAGGTGGCCAAATATTTCATGCCAAATATTTCTAGCCTCATTAGCATGAATCAGAAGAGCAGAGGGGTTTGAGTAGGGTAGGAAGTGTGAGAACATGTATACCTTTTGAGCATGATTCACAACTCCTTTTGCAATGACTCTACCACTTGAGATCTATGTGATATCAACTTCATCAAGGGAGAATATGACTTTCTTAGGATACCCAGTGTGGGTCATCTGGTACACTGACAGGAGGTTGGAGGCAAGACCAGGCACATACAACACATTGCTGAACTGACCATGATCAAGATCAATCCTCCCTTTGCCCAAAATTTCAGTGAGAGAGTCATGTCCCCCTACTATAGGTGGTCCTTTCGACATGTCAAGTGAGGAGAAAGCCTCCTTGGTAGAAACCATGTTTCTTGAAGCTCCAGAATCAATGATAAAACTAGGTGAGCTTGATGTCCCAGCAACCAATGCATGAAATCTCTCTCTGCCATTTGAACTTGATCCTCCTTCTCTCTTCTTTGAGCTGTCTGGAAGGGAGATGCCATTCTTCTCCAGGATTTGGGTCAGCATGTCTATATTCTTCTTCATACAAGAGCTTTCAGTGTGATTTACCTTATTGCAATATGTGCACTTGCTCATTTCACCTTTGTTTTTCTTCTTCTGGTAGTTCTTCTTGGAACCTTGTGGCTCCTCCGGAGACTGTTTCTTGTCTCTCTTTTGCTCAGGTGGATTTTTAGCTTTATTTTTGCTTTTTGAATCCATCTTCAAATCTCCAACAATCAAAGCTTGATCTTTGGATGGTTTGATGGTGCCCATCATCACCAGCTTGTCCTGTTCTTGTGTGAGAGATTCCATGAAATATGCAAGGGTAGGCATTTTCCAGGTTTGAGCTGTCAGTTTTGTGGCATAGAAGGTCAAAACAAACACTGAATAGTCACGGCCTAGCTTCAAGAGAATGGCCAGGATGAGCTGATCATCCTTCTTTTTGATCCCACACTGTTTCATCTGCAAAACTAGTGCTTTGAACTTGGAGAAATATAGCTGCAAGGATTCAAATCTATTTGGACTCAGAGAAATCAGCTCATTTTCGATTTGATGTCCCCTCATCTCATATGTCTTTCCAAAAAGATCAGAAATATTCTCCCATACTTCATTCGGTGATGTCAATCCATCAATATGGAAAAGGAGGTCTCTGGAAATACTCAGACACAGGAGACCATAGGCCTCATCCCTCCTGTTGTGCCATTTTATCTTCTCTGCAGCTGCATTGGGCTCTTCTTCTATTACCATAGTCACCCTGTAGAGGCCTTTCACTCTCAACAGTATCTCCATCTCTGCTTTCCCTTCAAAGAAATTGAAGGGAATCAAGATAGTTTTCTGTGATTGATCCATAGCTTAGAAAATATGTCCTGGCTGTCAGTAGAAGGCTCATAGTCACTGATGTCAAAATTGCAAAACAATTTTGAAGGAGAGAAATCGATCTACAATGGCTCTGATACCATGTGGAAATTGAACCCAGTGATAGATTAATTTTACTCACAACAATTAACAATTGATCATGCAAAATCACTCACAAAAGAGACTAAAATTGGAGCTGAACACTAAACTGTATTAAATCAGTGTAAAATAGGCAACCCTGTAACATAATAGGTTTCTGAATAAATAAAATACATTACGGATTGGAATGCATGAGGAGCAATTTGAATCTAGCATAAAGCAGGCTTACTAAAATTAAGCAAATCCCCCATAGGTGTAAAAAGCTGATCCCAAATCTGTCATGGAGCTCACGAATTAGCAAAATGGCTTAGGTAAGCTAAAGAGTGATGGAATTACAACTCATACATTCTTTTCGAAGGAGAAAAGAGAGGAGGATGTGTAGGACAAAAAACTAGTCAACCTCACCTAGTCAAGCTTTTCCTTTTGCCTTAAAACACTGAAAAAGCAGGCAATAAAGCAGAAAAAGCAGAAGGGCCCTTAGGAGGCCAGGAATAAAGCAGATTTGATTCCTTGAGGTTTCCCAAGTGCTACATGGGTCAAATAAGGCAAGTTTGACCACTATGGATAGGTAAATGACAACTTGCACAAGGTGGGACACATGAACTAGCCAAATAAGACAAAAATAATTAAATTAATGTCTAAGGTAGTAAACTATGGGTTGATTATTCTAAGAGAAACATACAGAAAATTTCTCATGTATTGTCATTGCCACTCCTATGGATGCATTTTGAATTTGGTCGACCCATATTACTGAATGACTTTCCATAAATCAAGCCTAGGAAGGGGTGCAATGGCCATGTCATATGCTTGTGCTTTGAGCTCCATCGTTTCTGGGTATGAATTCTCAGGCACCTTGGCGCATGCGGATTTAAAATCAAACAACAATTCAAAATCCATAGTCAATTTATAAAAAACGACGTGCCTTGACAATGATTGTTGCATATCTCCAAATTTGCTGTTGTCTAATCGGCAGCGCATCTGGCACTCCCGATACTCCTTCTGGGACAGTAAAGGAATTTTTTCTTCTTAGAAAAAAGGGCAACCTCTGCTTACCACTGGTTTGAATATCTTGATGACCTCCAAGACTTTGTGCTCAATAAATTCTATTTTGTCCCATACAGTCTCCAACATCTTGTGCTTAGAAACTACCTTTTTAGCTCCGGAGACAACAACAACCATGTTTTGAATACCATATCGGTTGGTGAAATCATCTGAAAAAGAGATTAGGAAATTAATGGCATTCTCCGCTATTGCCAAGATCCTTTTCTGTATTTCTCCTAATACTGTCAAGGCTTTTTTCTTGGCTTCTACCATAGTGTTTTCCTGGTCTTCAATGAAATCTAGATAAGGCCAGAACTTGTCAGCTTCTATAATGATTTGATCCTAGATCAAATTCCTAGTGCCTTGCAAGGTAAGTTTACTGACCACGAATTGGCTCAACTTGGCGTTTTGTTGAATCGGTCCTTGGCATTTCTCTTTTGTCTTTTCTCTTCCTTGTTTCTCTTTGACCCTTTCTTTTTCCAGTTCCCCGATCTATTGTTTTAGTTTAATGAGCTCTGTATCTTTTAGGCCTATCTAGGACATTGATCTAGAGAGGGAACCGGTATCTATCTCTCTAGTCACACCTCTGGATTGAATTTTATTTTCTGCACTTCTTCCTTGAAGCTCCTTTTCCTTCATTGCTAATCTACTTTTTAACTGTGCATTGCTCTTCTTCAAAAGCTGGATGTTTGCTTCCCATTGCCTCTCCTTTTCTTCGAGCTTTAGTAGCTTATCTTTTTAGTCAGTAAGCGCAGTGTTCAATGTCTCTTTTTCTCTTTCTTCAGCCAATTATTCCGCTTGAGCGAGCTGGATGGCAGGTATTTTTAACTTCTTCTTTAGGGTCTGGATCTCCTTCTCTTTATCATCGAGCACTTTCTGAGCCAAACTCCCTTTATGTGTCAGTCCTTATATTTGCATTGCCTCATTTTGTAAACTGTTGATTTGGGTTTTGATTGCTTTGTTCTCCACTCTCACCTTCCTTAAAAGGTTTAAAGTCTTTTCTTTACTTTCCTCCAACTTGGACATCTGTATGGTAGCCTTGAGCAATCTGGTATTCAATTTATCTCTAGTTTCTTTATTGAGGTGTATTATGTCAGTAGTGGGAACCTTTTAGAGGTTCACACTAACCTCTGACACCTTGTTCCCCATTGCCAAGGCTAAGCTAAGGGTGTCAGTGCCATGATCTCTTATAGTTTTTAGTGCCACATTGGGGTAAGGCAATAGTGATGCCTCGCTATATAGTTCTGCCATCTCCTGGAAAGTCTTATCAGCCCTCTTTCGGTAAGATCCTAGCTAGTCCTCTTTGGATGCATGCTTGCTTGGAGTCTTCCCGTCAAATACATATTCTTGTATTTACAATTCGGCTATCTTGGGCTCTTCCTATTTCTATTCTTTCACTAAATTCTTCTTCTTCACATGTCCCTTTGCCTGGCCCCTTTTAACTTGCACCAATTCTTGTCCCTGTTCTACTTTCTATTTCTTGGGCCTGCTAGCCGTGTCCGCTTCTTCAATTTCCATGGGTTCTGGGCCCCCTCTTTTTATTGAACTCACTGAATAGATGACCAGTAATGAGTTCCATGGCTATTGCAACTACTTTAGCCAATTCTCTTTGGTGAGAAGCTACCCCCGGTAGCTGTGAGCCAATGCTCTACTTTATGCTGGTATCCATCGGGGAAGGATTAGGGAAATCATCCCATTTTGCTGCGTCTCTAAGTCCAGGTACTTCATTATGTTCAAAAGGACTGCATTTGTGAGCTTTCCTCCTTTTAGAAATTATCTGGTGAGGGTCATAATTTACCGTTTGTCCCAGGGAAAAATCCATGCCTTTAAGTAGGTTGGTAACAAGGGGAAAAGAAGCCCTGTTGGTAACTGTGTATGGTCATACTTCCCATGGGAAAATCAAATTTCAGCTTTTCTTAAATTTCAAGAAATGTTCTTCTTCAACAATGAGTTTTTGCCAGATCAATTCCAAGGAGAAAACCCTAGCAGTTAGAAAATTTGGCAGAATGTAGGGTGGATGTATAGAGCCATACAACCTTATGGTCATTCCAAATTCTGTGAGGAACCAATCCCCTATATTCTTGCTGTTTTGACAGCTGTAGCATTTGCCTCATCTCAGGAAACACCCTAGGTAACCTTTCTTGAAAGAAGAGTTCATATATTTCCACCATCAATTGGTTCCTGAATTTACAGTAATATGTGGCCATATCAGCGGTTATTTCCATCTCTGGTACTTGTAGGTCCTCCTCATTATAATCTATAAGCATCCTCTGCAAAAAGGACTAGAATCTGAACATTCTAGTGCCATGGAAATTCACTAACTGTGAACGAATGTTCTCGGCCAGGAACTCATCAAACTTAAGGTAGCAAAATTGACAGGATTGTCCAGGAAATTTAGGTTCAGTTGGACATGTACTTAGGACGAAAAAAAGTCTCAATAGTGACTCAGTGACATAAGCGTTGGTATCTATACCTAGGAGTGAACTGGCCAGGGATATACACCACTGAGTTTCTTCATTGAATTGGTTGAGGTCAATAGGGAAAGACATGTTGATGGGTTCACTATCAGGTTTAGACAGGCCTTCAAGAAGGTTTCTTTACTTCCGTCCGTAGACTCTCTAAAACAACATGCAATACTTTCTTTCTGGTAGTCTTGGGATATATAAACGAATTCGTCTGGGATATACAGGGTTTTGCAGATGACAAAATCTTGGATTGAGCAAACGATTTTAGAATTTGATTTATTCATAATGACACCTTTGCTGATAGAGAAATTATCTGCACACCATTCGACAAACTCAGGGAAATTGGGGGTTTATCCAACAGATAAGAAATGGAAGAAAGATTTAAAAACACTACAAGTATCTCCACTTAGGTCCTTAAGAACTTCCAGTTTGCCTATGGCGGTTTCAATAGCTTCTCCCACTAGGATAGTATCAAAAATCTCTGCATTCTCATCCATTAGACTCTCTTCAACCCTTCAACCTATGGCCTCAGGTTCTACATTATCTCTCACCCCTACCACTTCTATTATGTCCACTTTTAAATAGCACTAAGAGGATATCAAGGGCCTACCTTGTTCTATAGCACAATCTCCTGGTTGGTCCATGCTGGTGCTCTCTATGTGGTTGGATATTTGGGGGCTTGGAGGTTTCAGAAAATACAAACCTTTGCAATTTCACGTGGACCCCTTTAAAGGTTTTCACACAACATAACCTTTGCACCCTTCCCAAGTGGCTTACACTGTAGATATTACTCTTTGCAATCTGAATCGTAGGTATGTGAGGATCTTTATGCTACATCTTTCCCTACTTCGCGCATGGGCATCTCAACCGTAGATCAAGACCAATTTTCTCCATAAGCATTGATATGGGAGGACCCTACCATTCTTCATGAAGCGGGGTTCTATTTCCCTCCGTGCTAGTCAAGATTGTGAAATGAACTATGACCACTGACCTCCCTCCATTCTCGTAGTGACCATCAATTTGAGCAACACGTACCACTTTTTGCAATCTGAAATTGCTGCCACATCCTCGTAACTCTGGGGTGCGAAATCAATTTCAACCATGGATCTTCTTGGATCCCATTCTCGACCGTTGGATGCCTCTGTCCTTTAAACTATTTCACAATCTGGAAAAGTGGCTTTGGTTGGGCATGTTCACCATGCAAAATGTTTTGACGCCGTTGATTTTCCATCCAATCAATCTCAGCCTTCGATCATGAGTCCTACTTAAGGCCTTCATCCCACCTAACATTCTCTTTTTTACCCTGTTTCTCCAATCCATAAAATATTTTGTTGCTTTCAACATTCACCACCGGGGCTTATTCCAATGGCTGAGTGTTATCTTGTGTGTGCCATCAGCCCCTTCCGCAAACACTAAGCTACCTTCCCAACACCTCTTGACGAGGTTGAAATTCCCAGGTATCTCTTATGACCAAAATTTACTAGAGTGTTAACAACTGGCTCCACGATGGATGCTATCCTCCCAGTGAGGTAGCAAAGAACCTGTAGACTAGTTGCCTACTCCATTGAAAACCTCCTTTTATTTTACTGCCTAAAAGAAAAAATACTTTGAAAGAATGGTTACCTCTTCTGATCTTAAGGCCTTCTCCACGGGCTTCAAATCTTATAATTCACCATCCATACTTATTAAAACATAAAACATATTTACACTATGATACATGGACCTTAGTCCCTTTATTCCAAGTAATGCTTCAGGAACTTCCCATTCACCATGCCTCCTTCGTAATGCGACCCATATGGATACTGTAAAATGAAGGCGTTGTCTCCTCTGTGCACTGTGATAAGGTACGGGCCTACCCATAAGTGGTCAAATTTTCCATGCTTCCCTTTTTCTTTGTGCGGGGCATCCCATTTTAGCACCAAGTCATTGACCTAGAAAATGTCTTCTTTTATTCTCCTGTCGAAGGTATTCTTCATCTTCTCCTGGTTTATCTAGACTTTATCGTAAGCCTTGTCCCTGACTTTGTTAAGCTCAATAATCTGGTTGATCCTTATTTGAATTGGATTAGGCTCACCCAATGAATCCCGCAATAATTTCATGACTGGAATGCCCAGAGATGCAGGAAAAATTACCTGGGCTCCATATACCAATTGAAATGGTGACATACTGATGGCCCTTTTGGTATTGATTCTGTTGTCCCACAAGGCATATTTCAATTTCGTGTGCCAAGATTTCTTGTTACCCTCCAACAACTTCTTAAGAATACTCACAAGGATTTTTTTGGAAGATTCGGCCAGTCCGTTCCCCTGTGGATAATAAGCTGTAGAGTGATTTAGGCTTATATGGTACTTATGGAAAAAATTGATCATTTTCCTAGATTTAAATGTAGGTGCATTGTCTGTCACAATCCACTTTGGGCAGCTGAACCTTGCCAAAATGTTATTTTCTAAGAAATCCATTATAACTTCTTTTGTAGCCCTCCTGGTGGGTATGGCCTCGATCCACTTTTTGAAGTAATCATTGGCGGTTAGAGTCCACTTATGCTTCCTGGAGGAATTTGGATTTATCTCTCTAATGAAATATAACCCCCATTGTTGGAAAGGAGCTTCCACAGATATAGGGTTGAGGGGGAGAGACACCACCTTCCTTTTCCCTTCAAAAATATGACACTGGTGGCATTTAGTCATTTCCTTATAGACATCTAAGAACAATGAAGGCCAATAAAATCCTATGCTCAGAATTTTGTTTGCAGTAACTTTCGAGGAATGATGTCCTCCATAATCTCCTTCATGAAATTACTTTGCCATATGTTGGGCTTCATTTTCCAGAAGATAATTCAATAGTATCCCCCTAGGGTCTTTCCAGTAAAGATATAGTTCTATGATGCAAAATTTCACAGCTTTTAGTTTCATGAATATAGCCTTGGTTTTACTTAGCCCAGTAGGAGGTTGTAAATTCTGCAATATGAAAAATAATGTCAGCATACAAAGGAGATGTAGAGAAATCAGGCTTCACTTGCACCTATTCCTCTACCCGATCAAACTAGAAGGTGAGGAAATTCAGCTGCAGAGAGTCACAATGGGATTCGTTTATCATCTTAGCTAACCCTTGCCCTTTGATCAATTTTGTGGGCTTGATTTCTATGTCATATTCTAGGAGCATTGTAACCCATTTAGCTCTCTTTCCCTCCAGATCCGATTGTGTAAGTATGCTTTTTACTACGTTGCTAGGTACATAGGCAATTATGTGTGAGTGGAGGAGGTAGATTTTGAAATATTTCAAGGCTTTAACCAAGACATATGCTTGTTTTTCCATTAAAATATATCTCAATTCTCCATCCCTCAAATATTTTACTGAAGAATGCTATAGGCTGTTCTTCACCTCGATCATTATTTTGCAGCAACACTGCCACTATAGTGTGTTCTAAAGCATACAAGAATACAAATAAATTCTTCTCAAAATCTAAGTTGATCAGTACAGGAGCCTCTGAAATGGCCTGTTTTATACTTCTAAAAGATTTCTTGGATCCTACCATGCATTTTATTTCATGATCTTTCCTTAGCATGTAAGTAATGTCCATTAGGATTCCGGCGAAGCTAGGGATGAATCTCCTCAAGAAGTTGAATTGACTGATGAAATATTGTATTTATTTCTTACTTCTTGGTTCTTCTACTCTTAAGATTCCTTTTACCCTGTCTGGATTGATCCTGATCCCTTCCTTCAAAATGATGTGTCCCAACAACTTTCCTTCCTCTAGAGCGAAGTTCGACTTTCTAGGGTTTAATGAGATCCCATACTTCCTGTATTTAATGAAAACTCTTTCTATATTCTTGATATGATATTTATCCCACCTGGAGTATACAGTAATGTCATCCTTGTATACCACCACAAATTTTTCTCTCTCATCTGCAAAAGCAATATCCATGGCATGTTGGAAATTTTCTCCGGCATTCATCAACCCAAATGACATCTTTGTGTACATGAATGTACCCTAATGTGTCGTGAAAGTGGTTTTTTCTTGGTATTCAGGAAACACCTTCACCTGATTGTAACCGAAAAAACCATCCATAGTGGATATCCTTTCGACGGCATCCATGGCAGGCTTGACCTTCGGATCTCTGGCTACATCATTTTGGTCAAAACGAGACTCTAAAGGGTTCAAGCCTCCGAGAATATGATTGCTTTTCAACTGGACTATATCCCTTATTCCCAAGGAGTCCTTTAGTTTTCCCATCTCAATGGCTTCTTCCCCTTCCTCTTCAACATCTAGGAAATTTTTGGGGTCAGCGCCACCTTCATCTATGTGAGTGTTTACAAACTCATCGGACCATTCCAACAATCTTTTAATCTGCATATCGTCTTTGAAGACTTTCCAACATTTAGTGTTATCTGGTATGGAAATTCTATTCACAATATCTACTTTATATTTCCTTTTTCCCGTCGTAGGGGCTTCGAATTTTCTTACCGCAGTTGCCAAAGAGTCTGCCACCGTATTCTCATGTCTAGGGATCACTTGGACTATATGTTCAGTGAAGAAATTTCTAAACATATCCCATACCTCATTCTGGTAGGCTCTCATTATTGGATGTTTAGTCTAATAGCTGTCATTCACCTGATTTATTACAAGCTCTGAATCCCCAAAAATTTGGACCCTTTTCACTCCTAAACCCTTTAGTGCATGCAGGCCCAACAACAAGGCCTCATACTCTACTACATTGCTAGAGCATTCAAAAATCAACTTATAAGAGTAAGCTTTGGTATCCTCAATGGGGGAGATTATATACACACCTGCACTAGCACCCACTTTAGCCACCGAGCCGTCGAAATACATCTTCCACAGTCCCTCATCCATCTGCTTCTTTTCCAAAACTTCCAGCTCACTGGTCTCTTTTTTATCCTTTTCACCCTTCCGTGGCACCACAATTTTTGAGTTTCAAGGAGATATATCATTGAAGAAAATATAGGACCCCAAGTCTATCTCGATAGCAAAAACATGATGGATGTCGAGCTGAGCCTAACTATTCATGACATAAGGCAACCTCTTCTCACTATATAACCTTTTTCTTTCGTTCCTAATAGGAATTGTCGCATAATTCATGTCCATTTGCAAGCTGCCTTTCAGCTTCAAAGTCCAAGACCTTGACAGCAAAATACCAAACTTGGGAGGAATGTTGGCCACAATGACATCCATGACTATGATTTTAGATGGAAATTTATTTAAAGATACAACCATGTCTTTAATCAATCCCAGACATTTTACCCTCTTAGAATCAAAGAATACAGGTCTTTATAAGGCCTTGTAATCTCCAATCCTAGACTTTCCACCACTCCCTTTGGCATCAGATTGTGTGAGGCTCCTGAATCCAAGATAGCATTATGTAACACCATATCATGTATATTCAATCTCATGTAAAAGGCGGGCACCTCCTCATCTTTGTTGTCCATGCTGTCAATATTAGATCCGATAACAATAGTAGGTTTGTCCTCAGTCAGTTCCAAGATATCTGGGTGAGATTCTCCTTGATTGGCAATGATCTTCATTATAGTGTCCCTATATTCCTGATTCCTCAATAATTCATTGAAAGGAATCGAGACCTTCATCTTAGCTAGCTCGTTTTGGAGGTTAAACATGGGGGGATTTTTTCCTAGCTCGACAGGTGCCATTAGATCCAATTCTCGCACATTACTATTCCCCTTTTCCATTTCTCTAGGTGCTACTGGCCCCTTTTGTTTTTCATCTCCTTTCCTTGGGCCGGTCTGACTACTGGAAGGTTGGTATGGGTTTAATCCTCCTTTATGTATAGAAAGGTCCCTACTTCTTAACTTGATCTTCGTGACATCATCTATAGAATGCATATACCCTTTATGATATTGCTCCAATTCCCCTATCAGGGTTTTATCATCCACTTGTGCGAACATATCATGTTTCTCTTCAGTCAAGTAGATCTCAGAGTCCAAATCGCCAAAATGATGGATATGATCTTTGATGGACTCAGCTATATCTTCGACAGCCACATAGTTTTCAGGGAAAGGAGGCCTGATTGGTGGCTCTTCTTGGCGCTCTTGGATTCCTCACATCCCTTGTTCTGTTGGGATGGAGCAGGGGAGGGACTTGCCTCCTGAAATTAGGATTCCTTATCTGAGGTTCACTCTACTCTCAATTCGTCAGCTTGCCCTCCATCATTAGCCTATCCATCAATTTTTCCATAGTCTTGAGCATCATCTATAATTTTATATCACTAGATGAAGAGGCAGAAGTAGTGGGGTGTGCCTCTTCTCTACCTTTCCTTCTGTCAACCTCCTCCCTTGGTTTAATTTTTCCACATGCCATCATATTGGCCTATAATTTTAGGACGTCAGTGAACATTGCTGGGAGGGTGTTTGACTTTATTTCTCTCAATAACAAAGCAAAATAATTGTCAAAGGAATCAACGTAATGAATTCTAGCTGCCACAGGAGAAGGTTTGATATCAATAGGTATCGAGCTGTAGACCCATATGAATTTGCTGGAAAACTCATGGACCGATTCAAAACCTCCTTCCTTAAGATTGTTGTATTGAGACAAGAGTTGTAACAGGCTTTGTTTATCATCCCACCTTTCTAGAAACATGGTTTAAAAACCAGCGAAGCTGTAGATAGACCAAGGTGGAAAATCTTTGTACCACTTCTTGGCTTCCCAGACAAACTCTGAGCAAACAAGCACATTTTGACATATTCATCATCCACCTCTTCTAGGTCGATGAAGTTATCAAAATTATCCACATGGTATCTTGTTGAGACATTTCCCTCCCCGTCATAGAGTATGATTCTTTGGGTGTAATTCATGGGGAGGTTGGGTAGAACAAGAGGTAGGGCTAACGGGGCAAATTTAGTAGCAGCCATTGGGGTAGGTTGATTGGGGACAGACAGGGGTTTAGAAAACTGGGTGTTCTGAAAGATAGGGGCTATCTCTTTAGCTTTTGGGAGGGTCTCTAGTTTCAGCCACAAAGAATCAAGCAGACAGGATTGTAGTGTATTAGGGATAACCCCAACTTTCCTTAGGTCAGATTCAGATTTAGATTTGGTTAGTATTCTTTCAGCCCTAACCCCCCATTCGGGTTTCATTATGCCGTACACATATTGAGATGATGAAGTATCAAACAATGAAAAATCAAATTTATCTTTATTTCTATTTCTTACTATTCTTTCTAGATTATCCACACTTTGTAAAGTTTCAGGATCAGGGTTACCTCTAGTGTGGATATTTCTAGAAGCGAGGATATCTAGTGAGATACTGGTCGAAGTGGGTGAGGAGTCATAGGGACAAACATACAACCTTCCTGCGAATTCAGAAATTTATGTTTGACCCCAGAAATCTCTTTCTTGAAATCCTTCAACACTTTGTCGTTCTTACCAGGGATGTTCTTCAATTCGTCCCCGACAACGGTGCCAGTTTGTTAGCACTAGAATTGGGCCAAAGGTTGCGGAAGGCTCGTTCCCAGGTAACAGCAGAACCACTTTTGAAGAGAGAACTGGCCTTCTGCTCTTCTGAGAGGGATCTCTCACTAAATGTTAACAATGTTAGATTATATACAAGTGAAACTATAAATTGTTTGTAAAATTGGTTGAAACAAAACCAAGAACCATTGGGTGATGGAGTCAAGATATATAACAAAAATGAACAAAAATTATGCAGGAAATTCCAACACATGAGAGAGATAGCCACTCGGTCACAGTTGATTTATAATTTTCTGGTGGAAAAGAAGAACATGAACAGACCATCAACATAGAGCATTGAAAAATGAATTCTTTATTAACTTTAGAAGAAAACTTTGGTGAATATCTAAAACAACATATGGAGCATAGAAAGTATGAATTCCAAAATGTTATACACTACATTTCAAATATGAAAGAAAACATAATGGGTGAGATAAACTGGAAAAACATTCAGATAAGAAAGGAAGAAACCGACTGCAAATACGAACGACACATGAATTCCTGTATGAAACACTGAACTCGGATTTTCAATTTTACTAAAATTATCTCCAAAACATACATATAAAAAATTACATTGGTTTCAACCCTTTCTCCTTCTTCAGGAGGTATATTTATAGCATTTGGACTTCCCGGACTGACACCCAGGAATCAAAATTTGTTACAACATAAGGACATCCTCTAACCAACTCTTAGGTGGCACATTGGCTGCAATTTTCATGAAACGGCTAAACAATGAAATGTGGAATGCAGGAGGAAGTATGCACAAGAGTTTCCTATATTTCCATCTAGTGAGTGACAACTGTAAAAAATTCCGAGAGAGGTGACCGCTGGGACAGGCATGAAACATAGATAAAACTTCCCAGGTATTATCATTGCCACTCCTACACATGCATTTTGAATTTGGTCGACCCATATTGCTGAATGACTTTCCATAAATCAAGCCCAGGCAGGGGTGCAATGGCCATGTCGTATGCTTGTGCAGTGAGCTCCATCGTTTCCGGGTATGAAGTCTCAGGGACCTCGGTGCACACGGCTTTAAAATCAAACAACAATTCAAAATACATAGTCAATTTATCAAAAATGACCTTCCTTGACAACGATTTTTGCATATCTCCAAATTTGTTGTTTTCTAATTCGCAGTGTACCAGGCACTCCCGATACTCCTTCTGGGACAATAAAGGACCTTTTTCTTCTAAAAAAAAAGGGATTCCTCTGCTTACCAGTGGTCTGAATATCTTGATGACCTCCAAGACTTTGTGCTCAATAAATTCTATTTTGGATCGTACAGTCTCCAACATCATGTGCTTAGAAACTACCTTTTCAACTCTGGAGACAACAGCAACCCTATTTTGGATACCGTATTGGTTGGCGGAATCGTCTGAAAAAAAATCTTAGGAAATTAATCACATTCTCCGCTATTTCCAAGGGCTTTGAATTTCTTCTTGGATTCTACCATAGTGTTTCCCTGGTCTTCAATGAAATCTAGATGAGGCTGAAACTTGTCAGCTTCTATAATGATTTGATCCCAAATCAAATTCCTAGAGCCTTGCAAGGAAAGTTTACCGACCACCTGTTGGCTCAACTTGGTGTTTTGTTGAATCAGTCCTTGGCATTCTCTTCTATCTTTTCTCTTCCTTGTTTTTCTTTGACCCTTTCTTTTTCCAGTTCCTCAATCTGTTGTTTTATTTTAATGAGCTCTGTATCTTTTAGGCCTATCTGGGACATTGATCTAGAGAGGGAACCGGTATCTATCTCTCTAGTCACACCTATGGATTGAATTGTATTTTCCACACTTCTTCCTTGAAGCTCCTTTTCCTTCATTGCTAATCTAGTTTTTAACTCTGCATTGCTTTTCTTAATAGTTGGATGTATGCTTCCCACTGCCTCTCCTTTTATTTGAGCTTTAGTATCTTAGCTTTGCAGTTGGTAAGATCGGCGTTCAATGTCTCTTTTTCTCATTCAAAGTCAGCCAATTCTTCCTCTTGAGCGAGCTAGGTGGCAAGGATTTTTAAATTCTTCTTTAGGGTTTGTATCTCTTTCTCTTTATCATCAAGCACTTTTTGAGCCAAACTCCCTTTATGTGCCGGTCTGTTGTAATCTCACAGATCACATAAGGTTACCAATCATACACACTAAAACATATATATAAAATAGAGACAAGAGATCAGAAAAAATAGGTGAAATAATAGATTATATTATACGAATGAGTCCATACAAAATAGAGAACTGAACTAAGTTCTCATTCGGATCAACAGCCTAATATATATGATTAGAAAATGGTTACAAAATAACTACCTGTCGGTTAGGTGAACCGACACAACCTTAGGTGGCCAACCTAATCTCTTAGTTGAGTTGATCGACCGACTTAGTCATCTGATCGACTAAGTCGGCCCATCGACTTAGTTAGCTGATCGAATAAGTCAGCTATCATTCAAGTCGACTTATCGACTTGCTCCTTCTACATCTCCCCCACGAACAAAGCGTTTCTTTGTCCCAAAGAAAAAGGGAGGTACAAAATTCTTACTGGTCTTGAATAGTTATTGCAGTGGGCTGTGAAGTCTGATGGTCGGTCTTTTCTGTATGTAGACTTCTACAATGGATGGGGCTGTGGATGCGAGGTGATGTTGGAAATCTGTCCAACTCTGCAAAATTTTCTGGATGTCAATGGTGAGTGTGGTCAAGCTTGATAAGATCGACATATTTTCTGAGATGGAGACTTTAGCTATCTGCTCCATGTCGGGACTCATGAAATGGTGCTACTCCTCTGTAGTCTCGATAACCCGTTTCATTTGCGGGCAGATGATGTCAACTTTCTCTAAGTTATGGAGAGCTTGTTGCACCCACTGATGTGCTTCCCTTTCTAGTTTCTGCAGTTTGGCGGTTTCAAGCACTATCTGTTCTTCTATTGTCATTCTAAGTGCTTGCTCAGTTGTTTTTCTGCTCTCTAATGCCTGAATCCCTTGTCGAGTCTGTCGAGTCTGCTGATAAACTTGCCTATAGTGATTAGGCTAGTATCTTAGTAATTCTCTGGTTATGACAGACTCCTCCATATGATCCTGCAGTACTTTATATGCTCCAAATAATGCAGTGTGCTACACCATTAGGATTCGGGTAGTTTCCTCTTTTTGTTCCTCCTTGGTTTCCTGAATGTGAACTTGGAGGGTCAACACCATGCTCTCAAATAGATGATATGATCTTTCAAGTGGTTTGTCTGTGTCGATCTATATGGGGCCTGGCATGACGCACTGGGCAAAATTCCTGCATTTATCGAGAAACTCAACCTGTTCTACGTGTTTGTCTTTGAGTTCTTTATTTCTTTGCTCACTCCTCGTCTTTGCTTCACTTGCTAGGGTTTTGAGGAGTTGTCCTCACTCTGTCTCGGTTAAGGAGCTTGCATCCTTTAAGATAATTTGGAGCTTCGAAGGCTTTCCATGATGCTCCTTCCTCTCTTTCTCCTTCCTCTTCTTATGCTTTTCTTTATCTGCTTCCTGTGTATCTGCAACAGTCGAGGTAGGATCTTTGGTTTATGCGATAGAAGCCGCTGGTTTCTCTGGTTGGGGAGGTGGAATGAATACCACCTCTGGTTGTTTGGATGCAACTAGTTATGGTGGGCCTTTCTCTGAGTCAGGGGGTGGTGGTGGTGGTGATGGAGTTGGCGAATGGTCGGGGGTGATTGGTTTGGGTGAAGTGTGGGTGATTGATGGATTGTCGGGGTGAGGATCAGGAGAGTCTATGTCAGAGAATATTTGGTTAATTTGTAGGGCTATGTCCCCCTCAGTTTCTTCTCCTTCAGTCGAGGCAGGGGCTGGTGGGTCATATTGAGGTATGGGTATGGTCGGTGTGATAATGGAGGACCGACGTGCAATCACTTTGGCCTCCTTGTTAGGATTTCTCTCAAAAGTCGATGTAATGGTTGCAAAAATTCTGGATTGTGCATCGTGTCTAGGTTGGTATCCTCTGGTCGTGAAGAGAGGTGCTTTTGTTGAGATATTATGTGCCGACATAAACAACTTAGGTAATTTCTCAATAAAATCCTGCAAATCCCTATCTTTGTTGAATTTTGCTTTCACCTCCTTCGACATCACAGTTTTACATAAGTCGAGGGGAATGACTAACTGTAGCACCGTTGCTAATCGGTTATTTTCATCGGTAATGGGGATGGAGGCGTCGACACAAGATCGACGACATTTTCAGGCGTCGTCATAGTCTTTGCTTTCTTCGATCGACCAGCTTGTGCTCTTGCATCAAACAAATCGCTAGAACTAGGTTTCGACGGGAACTTTATTTGCTACGCAATCCTCTATGATGTTGAGGGCCATGGCTACCAGTTCCTCCTCGTCTTCAGATGAGTTGGAAAGGATAAGCTTGCACTTACCTTTACCTTGTTGTTGTTGTTGTGTTTTGAGCTTCTTCCTGGCCGCTGCTATCTCGTTTGATAATTTCCAAATAATGCCTTTTGTCATAGCCTACTCAGGGTTTTCTGGCTCTGTCTCCCCCTCTGGCACTTGAGTCAGGACAACACTTTCTGCAGTCAAAGGATTTATCAGCTGATGTTGCTACGGCTTTGCCTTTGCAGTTTGGGGTTCTATTCTTTTTGCGGTTGGAGGTTTGATGGTTATCTGCAGTCGACCAATGTGTTCGACCGGTGTCTCCTCTGACACAAATGTGTTGATATAGAGGTTGAGCTCATAGTCTTCCTCTTTTTCTTGGTCTGTGACTGGCTCTTCAATCGAGAAGTCAATCGACTTTGCTGCTGCCGATACTGGTATTTTTGTTTTGACTTGTCGGGATAGTTCCTGAAAGCTTTGGTTGACAGTCTCTTGTGCCCCTACCCAACAACCTTAAAAAAACATTATTTCATCAAATAAAATTATATTTTATTTTTGATGAAATATTTGAATTTCATATAACAAAACTAAAGAATTGACAGCTACTGAAATGATGATATTCCAGAAGCCACTGAAACATGAAATTCAATGTTTTTAAAAGAAACCTTTGCGAACTAGGAATTAGTTAACAAAATCACTTCTTTGAAATTTTTATGAGTAGGATTTACAT
>LPNX010675932.1:117931-239870 GCA_001517045.1 Pseudotsuga menziesii
GTATGCATGTTAGTTCATCCATTCAAGTTGATATCGAATCTATTATGCCTAATTCCATTGTTGAAAATGAAATTGTTGAAAATGGACAAATCATAGAATTTCATAATATGCAAATTCAAGAACAAGATAAAAGGGATGATGATTCAACTCTTACATTAAACGATAATTTCAAAACTCTTGTTGTTCACAAGACAATGGAAAATAAACCAAAAATTCTTAATTCTTCAACTGAACGTGCTGGTGATGATATCATTTCATCTTCATCCTTTCATGATGAGTTAGTTCCTTTCATTTCTTCACAAAATTCATTAGATCAGAGTTTTGTTAATGAGGCTTCTATTACAGCAGTCAATGAAACAAATTATAGCAACAGAGAAGCATTTGCCTCTTTATACTCTGATTCTTACTACTCTTTGTATCCGGATGTGTTTGCTGATCATAGACTACATTTACATGTTAATGATTTTCTAAAGAATTTTTCATTATGGTCAGATTTTGATAGGATACAAGGAAATATATTTTTTTGAAAATGAAGGATATTTTGAGATTCATTCTGATTTATTTCAAATTTGTCATGAAGAATATCACAATTTTTCTACTATCATTACTCATCAGACTCATGCATGTTCATCCATTTTATCTTTAGTCAGTAAGGATTATGATTCAATCTGTGATTCACAATTGAAAATTAATTTTCCTCAGTACAACATGATATACATATCTGAAGATAATGTCATCAATTTTAATCTTCATGTTAAAAGGCACAATGACGTATTCGATCTCCAAATAATACCCAAATGTCTTTTTGCTCTTTTCGAATTTAGTCATGATGATATTGCATTAAAAGATACATTTTTTATTGATTCTTTTTCACGGATTTTGAATCATACTTCTGACAAGTGTCTTTTTAGTCATGGTTCTCATGAGAAATCTATCTCCTTCCGACTTGATTTTTATGATCCTATTTATGCATGGTGGGAAGAATCATTTATTAAAAGGTTTCTGTGTCATCCTTTGTGCTTTGTACATATGAAATTTGATTTAGTTTGTTTTCTTCATTTTGAATTATTCCCATTTCTAATGCTGCTACATGACTTGTTTTCTCTGGCAGGTCTCAAGTTATGTGAATGGCTTCATTGGAAATTTTCATTTACTTAGTTTGTATATATGTTATTTTATTAGTTTAGGTTAGGTTTATAATTTAGAAAGATTTATGTTTGTTTACGTTTGAATAAATGCAGATATATAGAGTTGCGACAACATCATTTTAAGAATGAGATGACGACATCATTATCAGGGAAGTAGTTCTTTACTTTCCCTCATTTTCTTTAATCGTCTCATTAAAACAAAAGCATCTTTCATCCTTTTATAGCTGCATATTCAGTAGGATTTATCTTGTTGCTTTGATTTTTGAATAAAACACATTAGATTAATGTCTCATCACTTATTAAAAACCAACTTTGATTAAATTGAAAAATTTAAAAGCAAAATAGGGATAAAATTTTTAAAACTCGATCTATTTTAATCTCTCATTTTCTTTTGATGGTAATTAGTCATATGTTGTTAAATCTATTTTCCATTTGATGAGAACTTGATTTAACTCATGTGTTATGTGTGTTTTTTTTGCTAGGAGTTTTCTCGTAGATTTTGAAATCCTTTGTTTTTGTAGTCTGCTCAAATAAAACTCATGTATATATTGGTTGTTTTCTTTTCAATTATTTTTCTTTTGCTTTTCAAAACCAGAAGACATGAGTCAGATCTCGGGATGTTTTGCCATGAAATTGGAATCTGATTATGTAAAACATGAAGAAAGCAAGACCTTTTAAGAAATCTGTTCTTATCTCAGAAATAAAAGAAAAAGAAATTGAACTGTTGCAAACAAAATTACTAGACGAAAACTTTCACTTTATTTCTTTTCTTTTATCATTATCCTCAAATTGTTGGATCGAATGGATATCGAAGTCATTATTACTAGAAATTCTATTACTTATTTAGAAATCAATTCTGGGAAAGCAGTTGCAATTTAATAGTAAAATCAGTTATCTATAGATCCTTTACGCTATCTTACTCGTAAAGAGTTTCCTATTACGTTCCCCCATTTTAAACATGTAAATCTCTTGTGGATGAGCACTTAAATGCTGAGTATGAAGCCTTCTTTAAACTTATTAGCTTGGGATATAAGTCGTTGGGTAGAATGGGTTAAAAGACGAACCCTTTCGAGGCTATAGACGCCTGCAGGCAGGAGGGCTCCGTCTGTGACATAATTGGATTCCAAATCATAAATTGTTATATATATTAAAATCTATAAGAATCCGAGGTCATCCCACACTCGTGAAGAGGTTCCAACGTAGCTTACCCATTAATAAATTGAGAAGTTCTAAATATTCATTGTTTTATCTTATCTTGGGACTAGAACGGTAGGATGTATGGTTAAAAGTCAACCCTTTCGAGGCTATGGACGCTTGCGGGTAGGAGGGTCATGACTATAGTATTGGGATCATATCTTTAAAAAAAAAAACTGGTTAAATATCAAAATTGCATTGTATTTCCCAGGACTAATTTCTTTTGGAGTTTTATGTTTTCTGAAAAAACTTAAAATTCGTATCATTTTTGAAGGTAATCTCTGGATAATGATAAAAGAATCAAATCTGGTATTAGTTTGAAATCTAGTCTTATCATAAGGCACAGTTCTTTTATCTTCAAGAAAATGCCAATCTGAGTTAAAGAAAATTTTTCTTATCTTGCTACATACATAAGTTAGATTTCATGTTTTCACAGAGACAACTGTTTCGCCCAGTCAGTCGCCATCTGTTGTGCCCCTACCCAACAGCCTTTAAAAAACATTATTTCATCAAATAAAATTATATTTTATTTTTGATGAAATATTTGAATTTCATATAACAAAACTAAAGAATTGACAGCTACTGAAATGATGATATTCCAGAAGCGACTAAAACATGAAATTCAATGTTTTTAAAAGAAACCTTTGCGAACTAGGAATTAGTTAACAAAATCACTTCTTTGAAATTTTTATGAGTAGGATTTACATTGAGAATCAAGGGATAAATGTTGACGATTTATCATAACCTACTCTTGAAATCTTATCCAAATGTTGATTATTTGATGTGATTTTATCATAAATATTGCTAAGGTTTTGGAATTGAAAAGTTGATTATTATACTTTTTCCATCTTATCAAAGTTCATTCACATTATATTTTCAAGGTTTTTGTTCAATAACATAACCTTATCTTTATATGGTTCTCATACGTCATCTTTATTGCATGTAGAGGTCGAGGTTAAAACTATTATTCAGTAAGATGTGAATGCATTTTGTTCAAAAGGTCAAGGATGGATACTTGGATGTCTTTGAGAGTTACATCTTTTGGAATATGCATGAGTCCAAATAATATGAGCATTCTCAGTATTGGTAATATTGGTGGATGTTTTTTTTTACATGGGTGAAATAACCATGAATATTATTGGATGTTCTCCATATGAATTAAAATATGATGTTTTCAACACTTTTGTAATTAATGCCATATCTTGTTTTATAAATCGCCATAAGTGAATGGACATCATATTATTGCCACCTCACGAGAAGCTCAAAGCATAAAGAGAATCTATTATTCAAAATTCGGGTTCATAACAACTCACGTACTGCATGGAAATAGCGCGCAAAGTTCATGTTGAGGATTGTGCCGAAGAATAAGTTATTATTATATCGCCGAGCTGTTAAACAAAGAGTGCCACGATACATCATAAAATCCGGCCGGTTATAAATGGTTTACAGTCTGCATTGATATGTATATCCAAATCAGCAGTTGCTTGCATAGATTAGGGCGATGAAATTGCAGGGATACAAGAACAGTTGAGATCAAGAATCGGGAAACATACCAGCTTATGAAGAAAATGGTTACGGTCATTCTGAAATTTCACCACACGATCTTTGCTGTATTATTGAGATTTCTCAAAATGCGCCAGCATAAAACGGAAGTCTCCTATGCTTCATCATTTATCTTTCATGGTGATTATGTTGTTATTGGGCAGTTTAAACGTGAAGTGGAAAATAGAATATGTTTCAATCGCAATATTAAAATTGGAATACATTTAAGATTTTTCTTGGATGATGCAGGTTAAAGGGGCGTTTGTGGCTAGATTGGAGCATATGGTTATGATTCTGGAATTGTGAGATGAACGAAACTGCCGTGAGATGAATTTCCTTCTTAGCTGTTAATAGAAACGCGTTCTCAACTGACAGGCGATTTTTCGAGATTTATTGTGAGCAAATGGAGGCGAATCTTAAAAATTTGGCACATGGGTTTTCTTCAGAACAGATCCATTTAGCTTTACTCAGGAGGATTTCGCCAGAAAATGATGGATTCAAGGAGATTTCAGGGATCCTTTGAGCACAATTTTGGCAGTTGCGGCCGGCAACAAAATGTTTGTTTCCAGAAATTCGCCTGTACATAGTTGAATTCGTTTTGGATTTTTTTTTATTGTTGTCTATTTAAACCTGGGAAATTTGATTGAAAGGGGGGAGACTGGACTGAGAGATTGCTCTCTCAAATCAAAACTCTGCTGCTATGGAGGGGTCGATACTTTGGGGTTGCAAATACTGAACTGCTGGTTCGTACTGTTTGGGCTGCTAGGCAGTTATCTGTCAGTTGTCACAATGTCCTGGGCTGGTGATGTTTGATTCACATTTACTGTTTTAAAACTTATATGTGGTTTATAATATCTTTCAGTTTTTGGTATTTGCTTTTCCTATATTACTATGTTTGTTTTAATCTCCTTTGATGGATTGTGCGAAGATAATCTATTAGGTATCGACTGTTCTTGTTTTTAGCTATGCTGGTATAACATATTCTGTAGTTAATAATCTATATTATAGTTACATTATATGGAATGATGCTTGTATGAATTTGCAACGGTTGAATTTCTTTAAAATTTGCAAATGTTTATATACAGTGCATTTATCAGTATCAGTTGATAACAAGTTTTAATTAAATTGTGCTTCTGATCAGGATAGGCATTAGATTAGACTTATGTTTTATTCAGTTCTTGTTTTTCGTACTATCAAAAAAATAGTAGTGTGATTGATCTCTTTCGTTGAAAGTATAATCAGTTTATCTCTTAATATAATTACTGTACATTTGTGTATAAATTAATAGGACTTTATAATATATAGATTTTGTCCAGAGTTATGTTGTATTTGTATAACTAATGGTTTACAGTAGTTTTATATAACAGTAGTATAACCTGGGTTAAACTTCTTGAAGTTTAGGGTCAATGCTAACTATCAGTAGCACTAATTAGTCTCTTAGGATCCCAGGCCAACAGAGCCTTTAAACCTGTAGGGAGCGACTACTTAAAACAGCTTGGAACCTGCTCTAAGGATCCCGGACTGGGTCGTTTTCCCCCGTTGCGGGCTAAGTCAACTACGCCCATCAACACAGTCAGATAGTGTTCAAGGGCTTTGCCGTTTGAATTGTCACCCGACATGTACCACACCGAGGTATGGTTGAGCTCCAACTAGATGTGGGAGTTTGCTGGTAGATTTTGTCGGATGTTTTGAGGCACCCTCCATCTAGTCATGTGGAATTTGAGTTGTTGAAACCAATTCTCCAACAGTAATTTCCCATGCTCAAGTTTGTGCAAGGTTCCTTTCTGGGAGAATGGTTTAAATCTCCACATGTCGAACTTCAGCGGATCCCGGAAGACTGGACTCCCCTCTCGGCAGATGTGGTACATGAAAATCCATAAAATGAGGGAGGGGAACATAATGATTCCCCCCATTTCTTGACATCTCTCACAGATGGTCTTCACCATGTCGGCGACATATTCACCCCATATGTATATGTGTCCGTCGGTGGCAATGGTGTCGACAACTTCTAGAATGTCTAACTTAAGGTCGCTGCCTCGACCTGCTAGCATGAGTGTTATTGCAATGATTTTGGCCACAATATGTGGCGTTCGTGTTGTGATTTGGCTAATCATCAACCCCTTGGAGTTTTTACCGGAAGGTGACCCAGTGAGCTCTTCGACCAGTCCTTCTTTGATTCGGACTGGTACGGAGTTTCCTTCATTAGAGAGATCAATCAGCTTGGAGATGACATCTCCAGAGATGTCAACCAGCTGGTCGAAGTAGAACCGACCATTGTGATATTGAATGATGATGAACTTGAAAGCAGTCTCCTTGATGCCACCAAAGCTGGCCATCAGCGGTGCATTGGCATAGCTGAAGAGAGTGTTGCGTTTGATTTTCTCGGCTGCTTGAGTGGCCTTTTTGTCAGCAAAGGCCCATTCTTATATTTCATTCCATAGCTTTTTCCATGAGCCTTCCTGTACTTTGGTGTTTTTGATGTTTTTTAGCCTGCGGACTAAAGGTGTATCCGCGGCCTATAACTCCTTGGCTTTGTTCAAGGCTCTAGTTTGTTTGGGGCCCATGGTGTCAGTTTGGTGGGTGATCTCACTAAGGGGTTCTCGGTTTGTAGTCGACTAGATGCTCTAATGCTCTCTCTGTATGGATTGCAGTGAATGATCCTTCGGTGATCCAATATTTATAGGCGATGCTATGGCTGTGTGCGGAGATGGATGTATTAATGGCAGACGTGATGTTCAAGCTAGAATACGTGAGTGTGTGTTAATGGCGGATTGATTTTGGCGCTCGATGTCATGAATGCGTGATGGGACTATCAAGGTCATTGGTCGATGTCGATGATGAGAATGGTCAATGGGCGTGGTTGGTTGATGAAAATGGTTGATGGTGTTAGGTCAATGGCCATGATGGCGATTGTCGAGATGGTGATTTACTGTCATGGTTTTTTGTCCGAACGGTATTATTTTGCTTTTGGAATTTTTAGTTTTTTATGGATTTTGGTTGATGGCTATGGTCAATATATGATTTTTTTTTATAGTTTAGTTTCTGTTGCGTTTTAGTCGGGCTCCATTAACGAGCTTCTAAAATACTATGCCCTGTAGCTTCCTTAGTCAGACTGATCTGTTGGGATGTATCTCTTCGACAATGTAAGGTCTCATCCATTCTGTGTGGAGATTTTTAGGTTTTCCTTTGACCCGACTATTGTATAGTAAAGCAAGGTCTCCAGCCAACAGGTTTCTGTTCTTGATGTTGTGATCGTGCCATGCTTTCACTTGTTGCTTCTGGATTTCTTGGTGTTGTATAGCCATGAGTTGGTGCTCTTCCAGCTTGCATATTTGAAATAGTTAGTCCTTCCTTCCCTGTTCGACATTGACATGTAGTATTTCTGCAATAATAGGTGTTTGTTGTCTAAAGTGTAATGGAACTACTGCTTCTTGTCCATAGACTAGTCGAAAAGGAGTTTCGTCAGTCGACCGTTTATACGTTGTTATATATGCCCATAAGACTGCAGGTATTTTCTCATCCCAATCATCCTTATCAGCATTACATATTTTGTTTAATCCTCTTGTTAATGTTTTATTGAATGCTTCAATTTCTCCATTCAACTGAGGATGGTATGTTGTACTACGACGATGGTCGATTTGGAACTGGTTGGTTAGGGTTTTGATAGTTTTGTTGATAAAGTGTGTCCCCTGGTTTCTAATTAGGGTTAGTGGACATCCAAATCTAGTGATGATATTCTCATAGATAAACTTAGCAGCTATCTCACTAGAACATGTATCATCCGGTTCAACTTCTTCCCATTTAGTGACATATTCTACTACAGTAATGATGTACCTTGCACCAGTTCTTTTTGCTGGTATAGGAAATGGTCCTATGAAGTCTATGGCCTAGATCTCAAACGTCAAACTTGGGTTTACTGATAGCAAAGGAATTTCTGTACTAGGTAGGGGTCAACCAAGTCATTGACATATGTCACATCGACTAACAAAAATTTTGCAATCTCTGTGGAGTGTTGGCCACCATAATCTTGATTGTTGGATTTTTTTTGCAGTTGTGTCCGCTTGAAAATGTCCTCCTACAAGTCCATAGTGTGCTTCATGCAGAATGCGGTCTTGTATCTGATTTTGTATAAAAATCCATTAATGAGACTGTATGGTGCAGCCTTCATAGCTAAGATCTACTTTTTCTTGGTGCTCATACTTTCTGGTGCTTGTCCATCTTCTAAGAACAGAGCTATTTCTTCTAGTTCTGTTGGGGCTACTTCTATCCGAAATAAATGTGCATTAGGTAAGTCGTCATTGACTCTTGTTGGTTCTTCTCCTATTTCAATTTGGGATAAATGGTCGGGACCAACATTTAACTTGCCTGGTCGGACAACGACTTCAAACTCAAATTCTTGGAAAAGAAGTAGCCATCGACAAATCCTTCCATGATGTAGTGGTTTGTTGACGAGATACTTTAGGGCCTGATGTTCTGTATAGAATATAAATGGGTTAGCTAATAGATAATGTCAATATTTTTGTAGGGAAAAGTCCATTCCTAGGGCTTCTCTTTCTATGGTCGAAAAGTTTCTTTCAGCCTTATTTAATTTTCGGCTGTTGTAAACTATGGGATAATCCATTCCATCATCTCCTGGTTGAGTTAGTATTGCTCTTATTGCTAGGCCTGATGCATCAATATGGACATGGAATTTGATCAACCAGTTTGGAAATTTCAGGATGGGGGCTTCGACTAGTTTTCTTTTTAATTTTTCAAATGATATGTGGCACTCCTCTGTCCAATTAAACTCTTGATCTTCCCTTAATAGTTCTTTAAGAGGATAGTTCATATTTGAATAATATCTTATGAATTTTTTGTAGTAGCCTATGTGGCCAAGTAACACTGTGACTTGTTTGGGGTTTACTAGTGGTTTCAGGTCGAGGATAATTTTAATCTTTGCAAAGTCAACTTTAATACCTTCCTTACAGACGATGTGCCCTAATAATATCCCTATGGGGGTCACAAATATGAATTTCTTGATGTTTAGGGAGAGTTGAATCTGTCGACATCTCTCCAGCATAAGTTTGAGCCATTTACAATGATCTTTTAGTGTGGAGTATATTGTCCAGTCATCAAAGTATACTGCCATGGTCTTTTAAATGTATTCTTGAAATGTTTTAACAACAATTCGAGAGAACACTGCAGGTGCATTCTTTAATCCAAAAGGCATAACTTTGTAAGAAAAGGAACCAAATTCACACATGAAGGTTGTCTTCTTCTAGTCCTCTTTAGCTATTGGCACTTGGTTATAGCATGAGAATCCATCTGTAAATGATTAGAATTCATGTCCTGCAACTTCCTTCAAGATTTCATCTGCATAAGGGGTTGGAAATAGGTCTGTCAATGTTACATTGTTTAGTTCCCTAAAATTGACACAAATTCTGAGTTTGGTTGGATCATGTTTCTTAGGTTGTACCACCATTGGACTTTCCCATTCTGATTGGTCAATCAGGTAGATGATGCCTACTGCTAACATGTTATCAATTTCCTTTTTGACTATCTTCTTGTATTTGTGAGCTAGTTTATAAGGCCTTTTCTTCACAAGTCAAACATCAGGTTTAGTATCAATTTTCATTTCTCTCATTTCATGGACTAAGCCTTTTAGGTCTTTGTAATCTCTAGCAAATACATCTTGGAATTCCTTGAGTAAGTGCACTATCTCTGTGGTGTGTTCTTCGCTCCAGTAGTCACCAATCTTTGCCATTTTTGGTCGATCATCATTTGAGATGTTGAATTCTTTAGTTTTGACTTTAGCATCTAGCCATTCTAGTGCTTTGGCTTCATTGATCGACCGAATTCCTTCTTTGAACTGTCAGAATGTGGCAGGGAAGTCGGTTGCAGTCATTTTGTCGGTATCTTGTTTGTCAGTTGTTTAAACTTTCAGGATTGTGTAAATAGGTTTTGTTGTTTCGACGTGGTTGGATTTCCATCTAACTCTTTTTCCTTCTTTGTTTTCATTTTCTAACTGTAATCTTGTCGACTGTGGATTTATCTATGTTTGTATTTTGTTACATTTCCTTGTCTGTCGGTGATCTTGTAAGGGTTTATTTTCGGTCGGCTAGATAAATTCTTTAATTTGTTTTGTTGTTTCGACCAAATTTTCATTTTGAGGTATAAAGTTGAAATATTTAATAAAAAAATTTCTGAGTTCGTGCCATAAGAAGGTTTCACCTCTAGCTTCTTTCATATTATACCATTTGTTTGGTAAGTTGGCGAGGGTTGATGGGAACAAGTGTGGCCATGCTTGTTCATCCTTGTATCCAAGTCTTCCCCACTCCTTTTCACAGGTTTCGATATGATCTTCTCCATTTTTTCCTTGAGTGAATACAAGTATCTGAGCTTATTGGGTTAACTTCTTTCCTCCAAACCTTTCGACAAAGTAAGTCGAAGCATTTGTCTAGGTCTGTAGTCTTGTCTGATGGGTATCCCACCATCTAGCAGCTTGTCCTGTAAAAGTTTCAACTAGGCTTTGAAGTCGGCCATGTTCACCAATATTTTTGGAAACTTGTTCGATATGCATGACTGGTGATTCCCTTTCCTTATATCTTGGAATTTGTGTAGTATTTAGGTTGGTAGGTTGGAAGGTAGGGTGTTCCCTAAATTTCTTCTCAAATATTTTTGGGATAATGGACACTATGAAGCACTATTGGGTGGGATTTTTCTGCACTTTCTGTATAGTCCAGCACCCTCTTACTTATGTTTCATAGTTCTCGATCTCCCAATCATATAATTCAGTGTTAGAATTATGACCAACTGAGTCTTGGTTACCTAAGTGAAGTTCTCCGTGGATGTTTGGTTCTGTCTAGTCTGCATTGTTTTGGATTTGGTAGAGTTGTCGGACATCGACTTCTTCATCAATAGGTTCATTCCAAGGTTCCCCTTGAGATGGATGAATGGGTACAATGACCTTTTGTCCATTTCCTTTTAATTTGATTCATTCCTTGTCCAAGGATATGGATGCTTTCATCTTTTTCCCCAAGGTCGATCGACTAATGCTGGGAAGGAACTGGATCCTTCCTTTGGGTCGATGATTTCGAAGTTGACCTTAGTCGAGATTCCTTTTATAGTCATGTCGACATTTTTCTAGACTCCAATGGGTTCAATTAGGCCTTGGTCGGCTAGTTTCAGGTATACGCCTGACTCATAGAGTCGAGGTCAGCCCATTTGTTCCCAAGTGTCATGAGTCATGATGTTTACTTGCAAACCGAAATCGAGCACTACTTGTCAGACGTGGTATCCCTCGAGTTTCAGGTTGACAAGTGGGTTGGCATCACCTTTGTCTTTTTAATTTAAGCTACAGATGTTCTATGTTTGTTTTTCAAGGTTGGTACGTTTTATTTCATACAGCAAATCGATGAACTGGGATACTGAGTTGTCTATTTGAATGAGCTAGATTAATTCGTTTATTGTGTTGTGTCGAATGTCATGAACATTTTCTTGTCGTGCAATTTTCTTAAATACATTGGTTGTGTCCTTGTATGTTTGTTTTTATTTCAGTGGGTTAGGATAGACATTTTTCTCTTTTATTTTACTGATTCGTGGGTTATCATCTCCTGTTTTTGTTCCTTGTCTAGTTACAATATGTAATTTTTTGGTGTTTATTACATCATGTTTTTGTACACAGGACAAGACATTAGCATTTTTTTCGTATTAATTTTTTCTAACATGGTAGGAAAATCCTCTAGTGAGTGATCCCCTACCCCACAGTGAGTACATAATTTGAGATCAATTCTGTCCTTATATGGATAATCTGCATATCGATGTCCCTCTTTATAACATGTGAAGCACTGGATGGGGAGACGCGGTTGGTTGTCGTGATTCCCAGGGAATCGACCTCTTCCTCCATAGCCTGCACATTGATTGTCATACCGGCCCTCATATCGTCGACCATCATATCTGTGACCGTTCAGATCATTTGCTAGATTGTTTTGCTCGTTATGGTGTGCCACTGCATTAGTTTGGTATACCGCCTGATAGTTCTGTCAATTCTTTAGATTCAACTGATAGTCGGCCATGTTATGACTTTTGGTCTCACAGATGGCACACCAAGAGGTCTTGCCATTCTTCATGTTGAACGGGAAATATTTCATCGAGTGATATCCATGCTCCTGGAAAATGCCGCAAAAACAACTTGGTCTATATGAATCAAATGTCCTATCGGCTGTAATCCTGTCGGTAGTTATCTTTGGAATGGTCGGCCATCGATCATTTGGTGCACCAGATCTCCTAATTCTTGAGGCTTATCTCTTTTAGAGACTTTTGTGTGTTCTCGATCTATTCTTCTAGTCTGTGGTCTGTGGGGTAAGTGGGTATGTCCTCATCCATCTTGACTTGAAGAGATTTTATTAGTGCATCTTTGTAAGTTTTGAACGTTTCCAGACTGATGTGTCGGTGCACCTTCTGAGATAGTCCTGCAAGAAACCACTGGATTAGTAACTGTTCATCTATAACATAATCCAGCTGGCTCAGAAGGTATTTCCAACACTTATCGTAGTCGCAAATAGTTTCCCCTGGATTTTGTGATGTATTTTTGAGTTTTTTCACGGCCAGGTGCTTAGCATTTCGAGTTTTGAAAAATGACAAAAATTGCGCCTTAATCTTGGATTTTTTTGCTCTAGGTTATATCTCCGAAAAGGTCATGTACCATGTCAATTCCCTTTTCCTTAAGGCACCTGCGAACTGGGTCATTTGTCTATCTTCATCTGTAACTTGGTTGGCCTCCCAAGTAGACTTACAGACGAACCAATGTCCTCTGGGGTTCTCATCCCCCTCATATACAGGAATCTGAGCTGATCCATGACCCATATCTAAATCACTGTCACTACTTTCAGGAGGTGGCGGTGGCGGAGGTGAGGGTAGTGGTGAGGTTGGCGAAGTTATTGGTGTGTTCATCTCCATGAAACTTTGGTCGAAGAAAATTTCGTTCCCGTTGGTTGTTGATTCTTCATTGACTTGTAGTCGGTTGATGTCAACTTCTGCTGTCGATGCTCCACTGCAACTATTTTCCTGCAGTTCTGAATGGTCTGTGTCTTTTAAATATTTTTATTTGGCGAGGTGGGTGCTCCTTCATGTGTCAGTAAGAGCAAGTGGATACTTCAGAGGGATGATGCCACTTGAAAGGTCACCCAATTCCCTTCCTCTGGTCGACATATAATGAGGTGTCATCCAGTGTATGTGTCGTCACCTAGTCGACTCCATATACTAAAGTCACCAACTCATAGTTGGAGGTCCTCTTCGACAATAGTCTGTATTCGAGTACGGAGATTCAATGGAGAGAGGGTTGTGCCTTCATTGGGAGCTCTTAATTGAAGAGCTTCTGGCTGCTCTATCCACAATTATTCCTCCGTAGGGGATGCTTCTTGTTCCATGCCTTCTTCATGTCAGTTATGACCTGACTCTGGCAGATTCTCTTCCTAGTCGATCCCCTTAGGACTTCTTCCTCTGTGCAGCTCTAAAGCTCTTTCTTGTCTTGCTTCCCTTCTCTGGTGTCTCCCTTCTTTCTCTGTTTTCTGAATGTCCGACATACCTCCGTATGATACTATTCTCTTGAGTTCCTTTTTAGTCGACTACTCATTAATAGTGCCTGATATCTAGTTCTAGTTGACTAGAATCCACTATACTCTATCTTGACATATGGCTAGCTACCCCCCCATAGCCTACCCGATGCTTTTTAGAAAGGCCAGATAGTTCAATCCATTTTCTTAGGAAGTATTCCCACTTTCTTTCTGTAATAAATTTTTCCCACTTCCTCTACTTCTCCACCCAGTTAGAGTTTGATGGTTGTTCGTGAAGTGATGGACGAGGTTCAACAATATGTCCTACTCCTTTCTCGATCAATAATTTGAACAACAAGGTCAGTAAGGAACATAGAAATTGTTCAGTGAGATCTGTGTAAAATTTATCCTTGACTATTTCCACCAAAGTTCTATCTTCGACTCCTTGCTCCTCATAGAAGTCGTTGACGATTTTCTCAAACCACTCCGACAAGTTTGTTCTACCTCCTCAGATCAGTTTTTTCAGCAACTATTGTTCTTTAATCCCGTTTGGCTTTCTCATCCAGAAATTTATTCAAAAGTTGGGGCACTGATTCAACAAAATTTTCATGCGTCTCTGTGAAAAATATTTCTTTTGCTTGTGCGATTGTTAATCTGTTCCTTCGCGCGTAATTCTGCAAATAGTTTGCAACTTTACGTTCCCACCAGTCCTAAATCTCCTGCTTTGGTATCATATGTTTGCATACATTTCAGTCATGTACTACCAGCAACAGAACCAATGTTGTAATCTCATAGGTCACATAAGGTTACCAATCATACACACTAAAACATATATATATAACAGAGACAAGAGATAAGAACAAATAGGTGAAATAATAGATTGTATTATACGAATGAGTCCATACAACACAGAGAACTGAACTAAGTTTTGATTTGGCTCAACAGCCTAATATATATGATTATAGAATGTTTACAAAATAACCGCTTGTCAGTTTGGTGAACTGACATGACCCTAGGTGGCCGACGTAATCTCTTAGTTTAGTTGGCTGACCGACTTAGTTGGCTGATCGACTAAGTCAGCCCATCTACTTAGTCGGTTGATCGACTAAGTCGGCTATCGTTCAAGTCAACTTATCGACTTGATCCTTCTACACGATCCCTCTATTTGCATTGCCTCATTCTATAAACTGTTGATTTGGATTTTGATTTCTTTGTTCTCCACTCTCACCTTCCTTAAAAGGTTTAAAGTTTTTTCTTTACTTTCCTCCAACTTGGACATCTGTATGGTATCCTTGAGCAATCTGGTATTCAATATATCTCCAGTTTCTTTATTAAGATGTATTATGTCAGTAGTGGGAACCTTTGAGAGGTTCACACTGACCTCTGACACCTTTTTCCCCATTTCCAAGGCTAAGCTAAGGGTGTCAGTGGCATGATCTCTTACAATTTTCAGCGCCACATTGGGGTTAGGAAACCACGATGCCTCGCTATATAGTTCTGCTGTCTCCTGGAAAGTCTTATCATCCCTCTCTCCATAAGATCCTAGCCAGTCCTCTTTGGATGCATGCTTGCTTGGAGTCTGCCTGTCAAATACATATTCTTGTATTTGCAATTCGGATGTCTTGGGCTCTTCTTGTTGCTATTCTTTCATTAAATTGTTCTGCTTCACACATCCCTTTTCCTATCCCCTTTTAACCTGCACCAATTGTTGTCCCCATTCTACTTTCTCTTTCTTGGGCATGCTGGCCATGCCCACTTCTTCAGTTTCCATGGGTTCTGGGCCCCTCTTTTTACTGAACTCACTGAATAGTTGACCAGTGATGAGAATTCCCCTACTATTGCAACTACGTTAGCCAATTATCTTTGGGGAGAATCTACCATCGGTAGCTGTGAGCTAGTGCTCTGCTTTATGCTGATATCCATTAGGACAGGATTAGGGAAATCATCCCAGTTTGCTGCATCTCTAAGTCCAAGTACTTCAGTATGTTCAAAAGGCATGCATTTTTTATCTTTCCTCCTTTTGGAAATTATCTGGTGAGGGTCATAATTTACCGCTTGTCCCAGGGAAAACTCCATGCCTCTAAGAAAGTTGGTAACAAGGGGCAAAGAAGCCCTGTTTCTAACTGTTTATGGTCGTACCTCCCATGGGAAAATTAAATTTGATATTTTATTAAAGTTCAAGAAGTGTTATTCTTCAACAATGAGTTTTTGCTAGATCAATTCCAGGGAGAAAATCCTGGTAATTAGAAACACTGACAGAATGTAGGGTGGATGTACAAAGCCATACAACCTTATGGTCATTCCAAATTCTGTGAAGAACCAGTCCCCTAATTTCTTGCTATTTGGCAGCTGTAGCATTTGCCTCATCTCAGGAAACACCCTAGGCAACCTTTCTTGAGAGAAGATTTCATATATTTCGGCCATCAATTGGTTCATGAATTTACAGTAATCCGTGGCCATATCAGCAGTGATTTTCAGCTATGGTACTTGTAGGTCCTCCTCATTATAAGCTATATGCATCCTTAGCAAAAAGGACTGGAATATGAAAATTCTAGTGCTGTGGAAATTCATTAACTTAGAACAAATGTTCTAGGCTAGGAACTCATCAAACTTAAGGCATCAAGATTGATAGGATTGTCCAGGCAATTTAGGTTTGGCTGAAAAAGTACTCAGTACGAACAAAAGACTCAATAGTGACTCAATGACATAAGCATCGGTATCTAGACCTAGGAATTGACTGGCTAGGGATATACACCACTGAGTTTCTTCATTGAATTGGTTGAGGTCAATAGGGTAAGACAGGTTGATGGGTTCATTATTGGGTTTAGAACATGCCTTTAGGAAGGTTTCTTTCCTTTCATCCTTAGACTCTCTAAAACAATGTATAATACTTTCTTTTGGGTAGTATTGGGATATATGGATGAATTTGTCTGGGATATGTAGGGTTTTGCGAACGATGGAATCTTCGATTGAAAAAATTATTTTAGACTTTGATTTATTCATAATGACACCTTTGGTGACAGAGAAATTATCTGTGCACCATTCGACAAACTTAGGGAAATTGGGGGTTTGGCCAACATAGAAGAAATGGAAGAAAGAATTAAAAACACCACAGGTACCTCCACCTCGGTCCTTAGGAACTTCTATCTTTCCTCTGGTGGTTTCAATAGCTTCTCCCACTAAGATAGTATCAAAAATATCTGCATTCTCATCCACCAGACGCTCTTCATCCCTTCGACCTGTGGCCTCAAGTTATACATTATCTCTCACCCCTACCACTTCTATTACATCCATTTTTAAATAGCACTGAGAGGGTATCAAGGGCCTACCTTGTTCTGCAGCACAATCTCACGGTTGGTCAGTGCTAGCACTCTGTATGTGGTTGTATATTTGGCAGCTTTGAGGTTTCAGAAAAGACAAACCTTTGCAACTTTACTTGGACCCCTTTATAGCTTTTCACATAACATAACCTTCATGCCCTTCCTAGGCGGCTTGCACCGTAGATATTACTCTTTGCGATATTAACCGTAGGTATGTGAGACTCTTTATGCTACATATTTCCCTACTTCATGTGTGGGAAGCTAAATCGTTGATCAGGACCGATTTTCTCCATAACTGTTGCTCTGGACAGACCCTACCATTCTTCATGAAGCAGGGTTTTGTTTCCCTCCTTGCTAGTCAATATTGCGAAATGAACTATGACCGCTAATCTCCCTTCGTTCTCGTAGTGACCGTCGATCTGAGTAGCACATACCACTTTTCGCAATCTGAAATTGCTATTGCGTCCTCGCAACTCTGGGCTGCAAAATCAATTTCAACCGTGGATCTTCTTGGATCCCATTCTCAACCATTGGATTCCTCTGTCCTTTAAACTATTTCACAATCTGGAAAAGTGGATTTGGTCGGGCATTTTCACCGTGCAAAATGTTTTGACGTCATTGATATGCCATCCGATCAATCTCAGCCTTCGATCACAAGTCCTACTTAAGGCCTTCAGCGCACCCAACCTTCTCTTTTTTACCTTGTTTCTCTCGATCCATAGACTGTTTTGTTGCTTTCGACATTCACCACCGAGGCTTATTCCAATGGCTGAGTGCTATCTTGTGTGTGCCATTAGCCCCTTCCGCGAACACTAAGCTACCTTCCCAACACCTCTCGATGAGGTTGAAATTCTCGGGTATCTCTTATGACCAAAATTTAACAGAGTGTTAACAATATTATTACTATATTTATTCTTTATACATACCATGTATAAAATACATAATAATATAATGTTTATTAACATTTGTCTTTGGACGTCATATAGCATGATCCGTAGATTTAATGACACTTCTTCATTAAGGTCAACTAGGTATATGGTTAGGTATACTAGGCTAGGCAACTCTAAACATCCTTGCATGTTGGATTCCCTCGTATAACATGGTATTTCTTCAGTACTTGATGAGAATATAGAAATTCAAAATTTCATTTTATCATTTATAAATAAGTCCGATGAAATCAATCATTTTTTTCGATTCTTTTTTACTTGGGAATTATTAATTCTTTTCAGTAACCCCTGGCACTTACCACAGCCCAAACTCAACACTAAAAATAGGGAGTTACAAAATTAGTGTAATTCCAGAGCTCTTCTCTCAACATTAATGTTAGGATGTACTTGTACAATACACCTAGGGATACAATGTCCAAGGATTCAATGTTCCAGTCAACACGGAAGGCTCCACGACTTATGCCCATCACTTTGAATTATCTCTTCATGTGTTCTAAAGCTTCTTGCTCAACACAAAACATTAATTACCCATGTGCTCAAGAGCTCCTTTCTCAACACACAACATCTCATCAATCATGTGCTTTAGGGTCCATGCCCAACACAAACAAGCATATATATATCATCAATAATTGGCTTACACCCAATATATAAAAAAAATCATCATGTTCATATGTAGTGGGGTCTTACCAATATATCAAAATAAAACATAAGATAACATCATAATCAATAGGAGCATGCCTATGAGTGTTAGGTCCAAAATTTAGGATATTACATCCCTCCCCACATAGAACAACACCATCCCTAGTGTTCTAGGGTCTCGAAATGACATCATGAAACAAGGTGGAGTAAGCATTTATCATGGTGGCTTCATTCTCCCAAGAACCTCATCAGCCTTATTTCCCACCTATATTTACTAGGTGGAAACATCATGTACATTGTAGATGTACATATTGTACAATTTGCACCATGGGAAAATCCTAGGGATTTTTCACTTAGGAAGGCAATTCTGCCCCTTTTGTACACGAAATGTCCGCTCCCTTGCATCGGATAATTAATGTAACTTTATATGTAAGAAAGGTCCATTCATCTAAGGATGTCACCATGGACTTTATTATCAGGGAATTCCTCTTCACCGAGTGTTTTTTTCTCCTTCCAGTTAATTTTGTTAATTAACAATTTTAATTGGTTGGGTTTTTCACTCACCAATCCTCCAAAGTGGTGAATTGGCATTCTGGTAATCAAGCCCATGAGGTGGCTAAGGTTTCAAGTTTTTTTCCATGACCATGCTAGCCATATCTTGTAGTCTTGCGAAAATTCGTTAGGATTTTAATTTTTATTTTGATTTTTTCCTAATTAATTAACTTTACCATTTGGTGGTTGATTAATTAAGTTCTGATGTAATAATGTAATCACTTGAACCTTGGCATTTTGTAATATGGGATATGAATGAAAATTAAAATTCTATGACACCCCCTAACCCATTGGTTCAAGTCCCATGTCATTCTGACAAGGGGTTAGGAAGTTAGACCAATTTTGGTTAAGACAAGGTAATTTTTCCTAGAAAATTAATTTAATTTCCTAGGGTGAAAAATTAAATTATTTGATATTGAAGGAAAAAATCAAATAAGACCATGGTAATTAAGTTTAGGGGTTGGCTCAGCATAGTCAATTTTTATTTAAATAAAAACCCCATGGTCAAAATAATTTTTTGAATATCTCCTAAGTGGGGCACCCCTCTTGTCTTACTAAAAGATTAAAAATTAAAAAATTGAAGGATTAAAAATAAAAGATTAAATAAAATATAAAAATAAAAGATACAAAATTAAAAATTAAAATAAAATATTAAATAAAAGATAAAATAAAACAATAAAAATAAAATAATAAAAACATTAAAATAAAAGATAAAAATAAAAGATTAAATAATAAAAGATAAAAAAATCAAAATAATAAAAATTAAAATTTGAGTCAAAGAGGGCCCCACTTGAGTCATGGAAACCCTATATCTAAGGGTTAAACTTCATTATGACATGGATCTATCTTTTTGATCATTGATTTGAAGAGGCACTCTTGGTTATGATTGGTGGATGGCTTGCAAAGTCAACAAACCTAGATCTAAGGGTGGGGGAGAGCTAGAGTTTAGATCAATGTTTTGGACCCTTCATTTGGGAGTGGGTTTGGGATCTTTTCAAATATAAAAGAGAGTCCCCTCCTCTAATTTCATCAAGATTCTTTGGAGCATGGTTATGTTGCCAAAATACTCTCTCTTTTCCTGCTCTTATTTATTCTTCTCGCTCAAGTTTTCTTTGGCTATTGTAATGTTGTTTCCCTATTGGGGTTTATGGTACATCAATCTTTGGAGGATACATTTGTTCGTGCACCCATTTTGTGGCTTGAAGAGTGAGGTAACTTTTTATGGTTGGTTATTGTTGCATTATTTATCATAGAAGCTCTCCACAAAGGTTTTTGTGGAGAGACTTGCAGGTAGAAGTTTTTCTATTTGCACAGTGATTAATAGTGTAAGATTTTGCAAAGGTTTTTTCATGATTTACGGTGTTATCATCTCTATGTGTGAGTTTTGTAGCTTTAGCTAAAATATTTACAAGGATCCAAGCTTGGAAACGTTCTCCCTCCAAGGCCCTAATATTTAATCTCGTTTTCTGTTTTAAGAACTAGTATTTTTGTTATTGTTTAGTATCAAAATCTAGTTTTCTTTAATAGATCCATGTTATATTTTTATTATATGTTTAAGATCTGATTTCTTACTGTGTTTTAGGTTGCTAGAAATGCAATTTTCAACCCTCTAATATTCAATTTTCTGATATTTTAAAACCCAGATTTTTACTATAAAATTATTGTATTTTTATACTAACATTTTCTAACTTCCTTTTGAGTTTTCTATCATTTTCTAGCAAGCTTTGCTTGCTGGTTTTTAGCAGGTTTTACAGTTTACAAGGGGAGGTTCTTCCTAAATCACATAAAAAACACCTCAACTTGCAATTGGTTTCAAAGGGGTTCAAACTCTCATCTTTTCTCTTTTTTTTATATTATTTTGTAAGCCCCGGCAGAGTCTCCTCGTGGGTATTATCTAAAATATTTCAAAGGAATTTGTAATCATATTGTAAGTAGGTAGGAAGTAGATCACTAGTTGTGCTTTCATTTTCAAGTATATCTAATATTTTTCCATTTTTTTTAACCCACCTTCTCCTTTATGGAGATTGATGTGTGGTTAGTATATTTTGTTTAGATTAGTTTACTTTCAAGTATTTATTTTCCAAACGAAGCATTTAGTTAGATCTTTACTTTCTGTCACCTAGTTTACTGCTTTGAAGGAATATACAACCTAAATTGTCTATGTATCCTCTTCCCTCCATTATCTCCCTTTAGGGAAGTCAAGTCAAGGGTATGAAAAGCAGAAAGTCTTAGAGGCTTTAGGAAATATAATTAGCTGGCATTTATTTGCTACAAATCTTTAAGTTTCTGCAAATAAATGTATTCTATTGTCCAGAGATCAAGTATTGGAACCTCCCATAAGGGATAAAGCATAGGTTGACTCTATTGATTGTTTAAATTGTAATTTACTTGCTTCACTTTATTTATTGTAAGTCAATCTATAATTTACTTTTGTACTTGCTTTTATAAATTCAATATTAACCAACTTATTTGGCCCCTCCTCCTCTACTCAGTCACTGCCCTCCAAACGATGGGCGGTTGAATAAGTTTTAGTAATAGGAATCCACTTCCATATCATTCTATTCAACTAAAAATGGGTGACCTTGGAGGCTACAGGGGGTGAGAGACCGTTGGGGGTCTTGCTGTGTTTGCATCCTCCTTCATGAGCACCAGTCACTTGGGGTTTGATCTGTGGATCTATGGGTGGACTTGTTTCCACTTTGTTGAGAGCCCAGCAATCCCTCTTTGATTTGAAGGATATGAAGTTGGGGTAGTCACACCACCGGATATAAAACTTAATCAAAGACTTCAACTTTAATAAAATTTCTTAAAACAAACCAAGAGACATTACAAAATGACTTCCCAACATTTTTGTTTCTGTATTTGCTTCAAAGTCCTTCCATTTCAAGGATTTCATTTTACAAGTACATATTGCAAGCATCTAAATTTCATTTCAGTACCTTGCACTTTCAAGTATAATATATTTAAAGTATTGTAGCACGCTTAAGTAAAATATTGTTTAATCTTGTAACTTGAAAGAATTCTGTCGTTTGATCTTTGGCATAATAACTTGTTCATTAGGTGTATATCTTGTTTCCTTTCAGGTATCATTATATATTTGTTTATCCATTCTTACTAAGTTGTTCATACTGTTAACATTGTAGATCTTGCTTAGCTTAGACAACTATGGATAATCATTCTTAATTATTTTGTAAGTTTGTAACTTGTAATATTTTTTACTCCATTTAATCTAGCCACTGATCTTGTAACTTTATAACATTAATCAAATAAAATCCCTTTAACTAAATTGTTAATAAAACTTCATGTAGTGACTACCCCCCTTTGCTCTCTTGGGATTTGGCCTAAATGGAGGAGTTGGTAGACTATGGTGACAGTGGTCCCAAGCTCTAACTTGCCCCCAAGAACACTCAAAGTGGTTGGATACTTCCCCATGTCATAAAGTGTGTATTAGGCGGCAACAAGCATCAAAGTGCTTCCATTGCACTTTCAGCTGGACTATGGTGCATTTCTTGACATGCACCTATCTCTTGTCAAATATATGAAGAGGTTCAGAGGAATACTCCACTTTAGGTTCCACCTGTAATAAAGACCAATAAATTATATGTTTAGTATCATAAACATATTGCTTTAGAAAATATGCATGGAAAACATTATGGACTCTGACATGCACGGGTAACACTAGCTCATATGCCATAGGCCCTTTCTTGGCAAGTATTTCAAAGGGTCCACAAAATCTAGGCGATAACTCACCACACCTACCCAAGCTCAATGAGATTCGTTTTGATTTTACTTTCAAATAGACATGATTGCCTATTTTATAGTCTTTATCTTTTCTTTTCTTATCCGCCTAGCTTTTATGATGGTCTTGTGCTTCTTTAAGGTTCACCTGGACCTTGGTAACCAACTGTTCCAATTCCATTAATAAATCAGGCCCTAACATGAGCCAATCCACCTGGCTATCCCAAGTAACTGGTGTTCTACACTTCCATCCATAGAGTACCTCAAAGGTTCTCATCTTGGCGGAATCCTAGTAACCGTTGTTATACATAAACTCTGCAAGATGCAGGTAGTCTTCCCATTTAGTGGGGTTGTTCATGACATACATCCTAAACATGTCTTCAACAATCTAGTTTACTCTTTCTATCTACGACTGATAAGCAATTCTAAAGTTCAACTGCATTTCTAATCTGGAGAAAATATATCTCCAAAAGTTTCCTATAAAATTAACATCTCAATCTGAGACGATTTCCTTAGGTATCCTGTGCAATCTAAATATCTCGTTCAAGAAGATATTGGCAATGTTCACTACCTTGTAAGTCAACTTCAGAGGAATGAAGTGTGCTTCTTTTGATAATTTGTCAATAACTACAAAGATAGAATCATTTTGCTTCTTAATTTTTGGTAAACCGATGATAAAATCCATACTAATGACCTCCCACTTCCATTCAGGAATGGGTAACAGATGCAACAATCCTGAAGGATGTTGATGCTTAGCTTTGACTAGCTAACATTCTTGACATTTTGCAATAAACATCGCAATGTCGACCTTTAACTTAGGCCAGAAAAAGTTCCTCTTGATGGCGGATATCATCTTTTGATATCCAGGGTGCCCCGAGTAGGGTTCCCGATGAAATTCAGTGAGGATGCTAGACCGAATGTCCCCATTGTCTGGGATGTACAATCTCTTCTTGGACCATAGCAGTCTGGATATGTCTACCTTGTATTATTTTTATTATTGAAACAACCTGTCCTCTTAGACTCTCTTGAGTATTTCTACATATAAAGGGTCAACATTTTTTGCCATTCTAATCCTCTCATGCAAATCTGCATCAGTTTGACTTAAAGTCACCTCATATATCAAATGAGTTCGTCGGCTCAAACCATTGGCAACCTTGTTCTCTTTTCCCTTAATATGATTTAGCTCAAAATGGTACTCACTTAGGAAATCCAACCATCTGGATTGCATTGCATTCAGATATGGTTGTTCAAATAAGTACTTCAGACTCATATTGTCTGTCTTCGAAAGGAACTTCAAAGTTTGGATGATGGCCGCTAACTCAAGATTGTGCGTGGGGTAGTTATTATCATGCTCTTTTAACTTTCGCAATTCATAACATATCACGTGATTGTTCTGCAAGAGGACTCCTCGGAGTCCTTCTTTGCTTGCATCCTTGCAAACAACGAAATCCCCATTGAGATCCGCAATTTCTAGTATTGGTGCAGTCATCAAAAGATGTTTAAGATTTTGAAAATTTTCTTCGCACTTGATATTCCATAAGAACTTATTTTCTTTCTTCTACAAAGGGGTCATGGAGAAAGTGATTCTCAAGAAGTTCTCAATGAACTTTTGTTAATATTTGTGTTATCCCAAAAAGGACCTAATGTCAGTGACACTAGTAGGGGTAGGCCAATCCTTTATGGCTCTAATATTTTTCAAGTCCGCAGCTATCTCCGTCTCGGAGATAATGTGACTTAAGTATTGTATCTGTGGTTTGTAAAAATCACATTTACTAAACTTAGCATAAATGTGGTGTTTCGTAACACTTGTAGTACTATGCGAAGGTGTTTTTCATGTTCATATTTATTCTTAGAATAAACTAGGATGTCGTCTATCAAGACCAAAACAAACCTATCCATATATTTACTGAATATGTTGTTCATCATACACATGAAGTTTGTGGGTGCATTGGTCAACCTGAACGACATCACTACAAACTTGTAGTGTCTGTACCTTGTACAAAAGGAAGTTTTGTGAATATCCTCGTCGTGAATCCATACCTGATGGTATCTGGATTGCAGGTCAATCTTTGAAAGGATTATGGATCCTCCTACATGATCGAACAAGTCATTGATCATAGGGAGTGGGTATTGGTTCTTTACAGTCATTTTATTCAACTAACGGTAATCAATGCACGTCTACATCATACAATCCTTTTTCTTGATGAACAATAGCTATGCTCCCCAAGGGGACACACTTGGTTGGATATACCCTTTTTCTATAAACTTCTACAACTACAATTTGAGTTCCACCAAGTCTGGTGCACTCACGCGGTAAGGGGATTTGGAAGATGGAGCTGATCTTGGTGTCAGTTTGATAGAAAAGTCTAGGTCTCATTTCGAAGGTAATCCTGGGATTTCCTCGGTAAACACGTCCTTGAATTCTACAAGACGAGAAAATCCTTTATGTGTTGTTCTCTCTCAGACTCTATGTCTCCGATGTTTATTGCAAACAACTTGCATCCTTTCCTAACGCATTTCTTCGTTTGTAAGGAAGATATTTGCCTTATAGAAACTTTCTTTGGAACGAATTGAACCTTCACTTGGTTCCCTTGGCTATCTGTAGACAAGATTGACTTTTGTGATCAATTGAACATGACATGGTGTTGTTCCAACTAGTCCATGCCGATAAGTATATCGTACGATCCTAAGGGTAGGATGTTTAGGTTCACTTTTGTAGGAAAACCATTCAGGTTTACTTCACATTCTGTAATTATTTCCAAAACATTTTCATTTCATCCCTGTGACTAACTGTACCATCCAAGGTTTATCATGCTTTACTTTGCCTAGTTTGCATACATCGACAATTTTAGGTGAAACATAGCTCTGGTAATCACCAGGATCAATACATATTGAAATAGAAGTGTTCAATATCTTACCTTCTATCTCAACCATTGTAGCTTGGTGATCTTCTTGTCAGCCATCCAATGCTACATAAATCTTCGGTGTTCTAGTTATGTCTTCTACTGTTGGTTCTTCTTGTAAGTTGTGCAAGACCCCATTGGTCTTGTTCTTACATTCTCAGGCATAATTAGGCCTATTTCATTTCCAAGGCTTGATATGTAGCAGGGTAGAATTGGCTCCACTTTCTAATGGATTGTTAACATTAGGAGCTGGTACATATGGCTTTGTACCATATTTGTTGAAGTTCTTGTTTGCTTGAAAACTATTATTCTTCTTTCTGTATGGTTGTGGGTTAAGCCCATGTTTGCGGTTATTAGAAAATTTTTTAGACTTGTCTCTATTTCGATTCATGTTCTCTTGCTTTATCTATCCATGCTTATAACAGAGCCTAGCTTTGTCCAATGTGGTATCCAAGGTTTTAGGCATGTCAAACTCAATCCTTTCCCGAAAATTGGGGGGAAGACATCCTAAAAACTGATGTATTTTTAAATTTTTGTTCTTGATGTATGGTACATAATGTAATAGATCTAGAAATACAGTAATAAAAGCATCCATTGTCATGGATCCCATATGTAGTTTGTGAAACTCTTTTACTTTTAAGTTGAAGAATATTTCTGACATATATTTTCTTGAAATGTTTTTCGGAAGTTATCCCAATGTATTTCTCTTGGATCATATTTCTTGGTGTGTTTCAAATCTCTCCACCATCTCAATTCTTTTCTATTTAAATTATAGATGGAAAGTCGAGTCTTCATCTCACTTGATTAGTTATAAACTCGATAATATTTTCTCATGCCCAATAGCTACTCTTCAGCTTTTTCCCCAGTGTTTACTTCACCTTCATAGGTCAGGGCTCTTATTTTTATAAATCCCCCTTGAAGACTGTCATCGCTTCTTTGTTTCTTTCTGCATGGAGAAAGAGAGTCATCACTGGAAGGACTGTGATGATCTCATTTTGGTGCTCCAGGGATACATTCCTCTTTTTCTTCTTTTCTTGGGCTGCTGGCCCATTTATGGTAAGGTTTTATTTTGGATCTGTTTGTGGTCTTAGTAGGTTACCCCTGTGGGATCCCTCCCATCATATTTCTCATTAATGTTTCATTAATAGCTTGTTGTTCCTTTCTCTGATTCAGACTATCTTCTCTAAAACTTTGCAATTCTACTTGAAGACTATGTATGGTCTTCAAAACATAAGAATTCAGTTCCACCACCAGTTCTACTTCTAGGGTGGGGGTGTTTATCTTTCCTTGTCAGCTGTTATCTTCTTCAATATTCATAATCTGAACTGTTCTATAAAATTCCTGTAATTGCAAAATTGTTAATAACAGGAAAAATTATGTTAGTAACAAAATTTATTAACATACTTTATTTTCTTTACAATGAATGATTGGTGCTCCCATTGGTCTCGTAGTGTTGAAATTGGGCTTTGATACCACTTGTAATGTCCCCAAAATTTGAAAATACATTTTTTTATTAGGTTAGTAAAAAATTCCTATGCTAGACATTATCGAACTTGCGGAATATAATGTACACTAAGTGTACTACTGTTTCATCGTAAGCTATTCTTACATCCTACCTTCTTACTTTTCGTTATGATTATTACTGTGTTTTACATTATTATGTCGTAATGTTTATTCCTAAGTTATTCTTACATTTATACGTTGCTGTGTATGTGTATTCGCTTGATTATATACTTCGTTCATTTCTACATATGTTTACTTATTATTTACATGGCTCTAACTTAAATTTATTTTTTCGAACTAAAGTGACTGGAGTGATGAGATTAGTTCTCCCATGTAAATGTGTGAGAGGTAAAGTTTCTACTTGTCTAGCGGGCTTACTTATTTCTGTTTGAACTATGGAACCTCTTTCATTTTATGTACAGATTATACTTAGTGACAGAGACTCGTTACGGAGTGTTGAACGTTTTTTTATCATTAATACACCTACTAGTTGTTATTACTGTGTCTTACAGACTCAGGTTAGTGGCAAGTTAGTTACCACATTAAATATTTATAGTGTGAGTATTATTGACTATTCATATCGTAGCATTTGTATTACATGTTTATTTTAATAAAAGTATTAACATATCTTTTTATTGTTCTTGGGAGGTTTATAACTTTGGCTAAAATGCTAATTCTTTGATTTATGAACAACAAGTTTGCCATGGCATATTTGTCCTAAGCGTAATGCCTAAGTAAATCAATGGGAAAAGATTATAAGGCTTAGATGCTATGTTTAAACGATACATAATGCTTATTCCTTGGATTTACCTAAGGGTGGCGAAATTATAATAAGGTTAAAATGTTACACATTAGGGTTTAAGACTTTGTATGGAAAGGAGACAATTGATATTGAATCATTTAAAAACTATAGAGATTTGGGTTTTTAGAGTTTGACATGGGTAACATGATGGCACCATTAATGTTCCTTGGAGTTTGTTGCATCCCAAGATTAGGGATTGGCTCATGAAGGATTTGGTGTTTTCACTTGGTTTGTTTTCTCTCTGCTCTGTGCAGTGTGGTGAAGACGACTTTCAAGACATCGAAGGTATGGTGTCGCTCAGTTTCACTACATTATGGTTTGTTTGTTACATGCTATGGATACCATACTTCTCATCCATCGAATCATTTTGTGGTTGCAGGTGATAGTGTTGGCAAGAATATGTATGGTTCTCAACGTGAATCTGAGCCATGGACTAGAATTACCATTACAATAAGCCTACTAATCAAGTCGTTACTCACCACCTCTTCACTTTAATACTGGGTTTTAACTTGTCAAGATTGGGGTTTAAGTTATGGGCTTTCGTTGGCCTTTGGGTTTGAGTTTATAATGAAATGGGATGTAATTAAAAGAGGGTTTCTAGCCATAAGGAGAAACTTTATTCCTTTAACAAGATATGCATGTTATTTGTAAATTCGGGATTTTGGTTTAAGTATTCAAAGCCATGACAGCACCATTGATTGCAATGGTGCCACTGCCATTGGACGACTGTGTAAAGTCGACTTAAGACTTTATAAATTATGTGTATATAAATATATACTATGTTTTTGTTCTTGAACTTGGGTTCTATGTGGCCTTTGCCTTTGTGGATGGTCTATGTATATTATGTTAATGTAATGGGACACTAAGTTGTGAATACATGTTGTGTTTATGATCCTAGGTTATTATTTATATGGAATTTTCCTTTGTTGATTGTAAACGGTTACAATGAGGACCACCGTGTCCGCGAGATGGCTTTGGGGCCACGCCTTACATGGTGTCGATACTCTCCATCATGGTTGTGATAGCAAAAGGGAAAGCATGCTTACAGTTTGTGTTTATAATGCATAAATGCATATGTATCATGGATTGTTGGTTTATTATCTAACAGGGTTTGTAATATTGTAGAACTATAAATTATTTTAGTAGAGAAGGTCGAGGCCATAGATTCTGCGTATAAGCATTGTAAGTTTTATAAGGTTATTACAACCTTTGTGTTGAAAGATTTCTTTGAGAGTACATCCTGCATACAACTATGTATAGCGTGACTCTATGTAATAGTAAAAAGACCTCGCATGATTCAATCCCAGATTGTTTGTTGTATTAAGGGTTTATTTAAAGGATTAATGTACATAAACATTATTAGGATTGAGTAACGTGCTTTTATGTTTTCCAAATGGAAACGTTTTCCTACAAGATTCGTTCCTATGACCTTGGTGCAAAGGCTTAGTTATTATATGATTTCAGTGTATTATTTCCATGGTTTTTATTATGGCCTAGGATTTGGCTTGGATTCCCACCACGGTCGATACTACGGCCTCTATGTCTCTAAGGGTTTTAAATTATTGGAGTAATGATTTTATGGTTGTATTTTAATTGATGGCCATAAATGAATTATGTGGGGCCTTTTTTAATACTTGGATAGTTTTACTTGTTTGTTTAATGCCATGGATTTATTTAATTTCTAATAATGTTCTTATTTATATTTAGTAGATATATATAGTATCTTGTTTATAAAAAATGTGGACCGTTGAAGGGTCTCAATTACTTGAATGTTTGAAGGTTTATAATGATGCTTCTTTATACAAACCTGCTAAAGGTCTTTGTTGGTTTTTATCTTAGATTTAGTGTGGGATATTTATAATTTGTGCTTAGATGTAACTATTATGTTGTATATTAGATTTATAATTCTATTTCATAACTTGTTAGTATATTTATATAGTTACCAATAGTATACTCGTTATATACTAGTAGTATATTGATTAGTTTCTTGTTATTATAATTAGATGATGCTAAATTAATTCTAGGTCTTAAATGAATCATAGATATGGGCTAGCTTTTAATTGATTATGACTCTGCTAACAAATGAAATATGTCAGTAAGAGTATATAGGCCAAAATACAGCTAGGTAATAGATCTGAAATAAAGCTTAGTTTATAGGAAACATAATTTAATAGTAAGAATAATACAAAAGTAAACCTAGGGTGCAAAACCATTGATGAATACTTATACATGAATTATAATTGCAGAAGTAAACTAAATGAATATACCGTGGCTAAATCTAGCATAAGAAATAAATTACATCCTAGGGTTATTATTTAAAATGTAAACCCTAGAAGATTTAAATAGAAGACAAACACAAAGGGTTAGAAAATGTAATGTAAACATTTTCGTAACATAGCCAAAATTTATTCCAGAAAAAGTAATAGGAAGTCTAGGGCTTCATACCTACACACTCAAATAACAAGCATTAACAATTCAGAAGCATACTTTGACCTCTGTATTAGATGACTGAATCACTTGGGAACTACCATATTACACCCAACCATGATCTGGAACTTTTCCTAGTTTCAATCCGAACCCCCCCGAGATGGATCCAACATGCAAGTAGCTTAGAGATCCTAAGGTAAGGTTTCCCTAACTGGTATTTCAGGTCTGGAACAATTCTCCTTTTTCCTTTGAGGAAAATGTTCTCCAAGAAATATCTTGAGAGAAAAACATGCATAAATAGTGACTCTAAAAGATATATCAGAACCCCAATCCTTTCCTTCGCTTGAGACTTTATAGACATAATTTTCAGTCAAAGGGGTAGTTCAATCAATCAATGCTTCATTTCTTGATTTAACCATTTATATTTAATTTAGTACTTTTGATATTTTAACTTAGGAACCTTTAGCTAGTTCCTAATTTTACCTTTATAGGTATTATACTATTTATTATCTTTTAGTAATAAATAATAATGGATGGAGCTTTTCTTTCTTTCTTTCATCACTAATATTATTACTATATTTATTCTTTATACATACCATGTATAAAATACATAATAATATAACATTTATTAATGTTTGTCTTTGGGCATCATATACCATGATCCCTTGACTTAATGAAACTTCTTCATTAAGTTCAACTAGGTAGATGGTTAGGTCTACTAGTCTAGGAAACTCTAAACATCCTTGCATGTTGGATTTCCTCGTATAACATGGTAGTTCCTAAATACTTGATAAGAATGCAGAAATTCAAAATTTCATTTAATCATTTATAAATAAGTCTGATGAGATCAATATTTTTCTCGAGTCATTTTCACTCGGAAATTATTAATTCTTTTCAGTAACCCCTAGTGCATACCAGAGCCCATACTTAACACTAAAAACAAGGAGTTACAAAATTAGTGCAATTTGAGAGCTCTTCACTCAACACTAATGCTAGGATGTACTTGTACGAAACACCTAGGGATACAATGGCCAAGGATCCGATGTTCTAGAGCTTATGCTCAACATCAACATGGAAGGCTCCAGGGCTTATGCCTAACACTTACAATTATCTTTTCATGTGTTTTAGAGCTTCTCGCTCAACACAAAACATCTCATCAATCATGTGCTTCAAGGTCCACGCCCAACACAAAACAAGCATATATATATCATCAATAATTGGCTTACGCCCAATATATAAAAGAAATCATCATGTTCATATGCAGTGGGGTATTCAACTCAATATATCAAAATAAAACATCAAAATAAAATCATAGTCAATAGGCACATGCCTACAAGTGTTGGCTCCAAAATTCAAGATATTACATTGATTTAACTACCCCTTTTCCTGAAATGTCTGTCTATACAAACCCAAGCCAAAGAGAGGCTTGTGGATGATATTTTCATTATTCTACAATTCTACCTAATGATATTCAGGAGATTTCTTGGAGAACATTTTTCCTAAGAGGAGAAAGAAAACCGATACAGAACTTCATATCCCAGATAGGGAAGCCTTATCTTAGGAGCTCTAAGCTAGTTGCATGTTGGAACCAGCTCAGGGGGGTCTGGATTGAAACTAAGAAAGGTTATGGGTCATGGTTGGGTCGAACGTGGTAGTTCCCAAGTTATTTGGTTACCTGAACACAGGTTAAATATGTCTATGTACTTGTTAATGCATGGTATTTGAGTGTGCGGGATTTTCAGCCATTAAAATAGCTTCAACTTGCAGGTGTGAGGTTCTTGATTTTACCCTTGCAATTTACATAGGTTTTCTTATTAAAGGAGGATATTAAATTCAAAATGGATAATTACTATCCATCTCCTACAGTTAGGTTATTTTTTGCATTACTTCTTTCTTCACTTACATGTTAAATTCATTATTCACGAACATATTTATTTCTTTTAACAGAGGTTAGGTTACTTTATCTACTCAAACATGATATTCTAGTTAGGAAAATACATCTTATTAATATTTATAATGATAGACTATCACTTTTAGTTTTATCTATAGGAGGGTTTAGCATCTGTTTTGGTGTGCATTTTATTTCATCAATTACAAATTGATTTCATTCTTTTCGGATAGAGGTATTTCTCTGAACAGAGTCGAGATTTTTAAGTGAGTTATATTTCATGTTTATTATTTCAAGTTCAAAACATAAAAATAATAGATTTTGTACCTAAACCTTATTAACACTAACTCATAAATCTTATAAACCAAAGACCTATTTAAAAACTAGCTTCATATTTTTTATGTGCTCGTTGAGCAGGCTTGTATTAATTATACTATCAAAACTTTTATCTATAGCCTTAGCATAAAATCTTTGCATAAAATTATAACTTAAATATCATTGCTGAAACTTTGAATAAAATGATGAAACACAAGATAAACAGAGTTAACCTATTAACAGAAACCTACTAAATATCTTAAACAAATCTCCAAACCAATAAATTCCACTTTACAAACTTTACCCACATCGTATGCCATCCTTCAAGAGACCTGTCAAGGCTTGTAAGAATGATTATACTTTACCCACATCGTATGCCATCCTTCAAGAGACCTGTCAAGGCTTGTAAAAATGATTATTGTGCTATGAGGAAGATCTTGTAACGTTTGTGGATGTAATGTTTGTCCATATTATGTTGTCCAAAAATAATATTACGAGTATGAGGGAGATGTTGTAACATTTGTCTATTATGTCGGCTATTAATATGAGGGAGATCTTGTAACGTTTGTTTAATATTGTATGTGGGAGATCTTGTAAAGTTTTTCTAATCTTATATGACGGAGATCATGTAAAGTTGTCTACTCATAATTTGTCACTTGTATTTTCATTCAATAAATATATAAATAGCATAAAAAAAAACTATATAAACACCATAAAAAGCAAAGACAAGCAGAAAGTAAAGGAGACCAAATAAAGACATAATCTGAACCAGTAAGAAGACGGTACTCTGAACAGGTAAGTAGATTTTATTAAATGTTATCGAGTACATAGAGTATTAAAACATAACGCCCAGTCATGCAGGGATCCCCATTCCTCCTTCTGTGGGCGAATGTGTTGAGAAGAGTGAGAGCATTAGTAATAATTTGATTGCAGTAGCAGCTGGCTCTTATTTTGAGTGACATCCTCTTGGATAAACGGGTAATCAATCCCTTTAAGAGCAAGGGAAATACAAACCCTCACCACAAAGGGGCTCACACTAATCCCTAACAGCTTCATTTGCCTTTCTTCTCCACAAGCTTCTGTAATCACTGCTCTCTTGAATCGCTCCCAAATGTGTTTTTAATGTGATGTTTATCTGCCTCTGATATCTCTACCAGACTTATATAACTATACGCAACCTACAGAAAACTATACTCGATAATAGAACATAGGAGATTCATTTTTTTCGAAGGTAAATACTAATTAATAATATTTTATGATGAATTAATAATACGACCTTCAAGTTACCTCAATAATGACCTGCATTCCCTGCTCATTGCTTTCGTCATCACTGTTGTTTCTTCTTGGGAATGCCAACGTATTTATGAATAAATTTTTAAAGCAATGCATTCCACTATGTTTAAGAAATGTAAGCACTAATGATCACAATTATTTAAATAATGGCCAACGATCATCGTTATTATTTATAAATCTCTCTTCACATTTTCATGGTTTGAGAATCTCACTTAGGAGCGCTAGCTCATGCATTTTTACGAAGTGATGGATTATTTATAAGGATATAACATTTTCAAAGTAACGTTAATTTAACTTTAATATTTCTTAAATATTACTATTATTTTTTATTTTTACATATCTTTAACATATATATGTATATGTTAGTTTTTATGGATTTTTGGGACTATAATATTTAGTTGTCAATTATATTTATATTTAGTCGCTTATAATAATGCCTCAATGTATTTTTTTTAAAGTCTATTTAAAGGTTTCTAAGGTAAAAGCTCTTTATCATTATGTGTGATTGGTTTAATCATTATGTTTTTATGTTTTTTTGGATTATTATATTTTGTAATCTTTTTATTTTTATATTATATAAGAAACAATATTCAATGGTTCATATTGTTATTACAAATGTTATTAAAAATAATAAACTATTGTGATGGGTAAAATTAAGTTTTAAAAACCAATTGAAAGAGGATGTTAAAATTAAAACAGTCATATATCAATTTCTTTGCCTGCAATGTAAGACATTCAATTAGAACCTCAAACATTTGTTTTGCAAATGGTTTTAAGACCATGTGCAAAACCTCATAAACAACCCATGGTTTTATGAGGGCTTTACACATGGATTTAAAACCATGTATGGGGGAGATGTTGTAATGTTCTTTCCTAACAAAATAAAAAAAAAAAAATATTATATGTTGGCCATAAATAGTATTAAATATTAATAATAAAAATATTATATGTCGACCTTAAATAAAAAGATGTGTCTTTTGGTCACAGAGTTGATAGTTGAGTGCAATACTTAAAAATAGGTTTGCACCTCCAAAGATTTGGTCCCTCTCGGGGCTTGATAGAGCCTAGGGTTGGGATCTATGCTTGTTATTAAACATTAATTATACTATTGACTATCAAAATAAGAATCAACTATAAGCTTCATAACAAATTCATTATTGAAATAATGAATCCATTTAAATTTTTTGGGATCGAATCCTATTGGCACTTCTACCAAAACAAATCCACACATATACATTAGGATCGAATCTTGTGGTCTCATGTCATTAAAAATAGAGGTTTTATCAAACCACAATAGGCATCAAATACTGTAGGATTCGAATGGCAATTTTTAACAATGTTGAAAACAATTACAACAACGAATCTAAATTATGAAAAGGAATAAACATCGACACTTTACATAGGCTACGCATTTCACTTAAGGGTTGAAATCACAGCTATCAAGCGCAAACCCAGAACCCATCATTAAGCCATAGTTAGAATCGTTCATCTGTCAACATTCCATAGTAATATAAACAAAATATACACGCTGCATTCTTCATCAAGGATCACGACATAGAAGTAAAGAAAACCCATTAACATAATCCATGTAAACAGAACCACTATGTGCGCTATCCTAGCCATGGCATACACATTTTCGCAACCATAATGGCAAGCTTATGACCATCAACATAAATAACCACAGGCGTGTAAATTTAAAATCATAGTTTATTGTTGAAATAACATTCGCTAGTAAGAAATTATACACAGTTGCAAATCGAAAAAGGTTCCATTGTGAGAAATGGCATTGCCATAAGTAAACTCATCATTTAAAAAAAAATGCACAACTCCCATTAACACACCAAAGCCAACGTTTAAAGTTATAAACATCAAAACGATTACAGACATGGCCGAAGGCCCATATTTCAAATAATATTTACATGTGCACCCCTAAATTCTCTTTAAACAAAATAAGTTCCATATAGTCAAAAACCCATAGCCAAGACACTCACCACATTAATATTTAAAACATAGATATTAAAATCTCTCCTAAAAAATCTATACACAGAGGTAACAGATCAAGCTTTTGTTTTACAGTGCTTACCCATGAAGGGTATCATGGACGGCCTCATAGACACCATGACCCACGAATGGAAGCTTTGTCACCTACAAAAAAGAAAAGAGGCATGTTAGACGTATACTAATCCTTAGACTAAGAAACAAAATGAAAACACATTGCAAAACCAAACTGAGAGAATACCTCTCTAATGTAGGACAAGTCTATTGCTCCACACAGCACAACCCCAAGAATGCCATTTCTTGTAGAACACAATAGCAAAAGAACCAAATGAACCAAATGATCCATGCAATTGACCAAGCCAAGGTTTGAGACTCGTTTCCCACCTTTCCCAAGGTGTCATAAATCTGCCACCCTAGTCACCACTAGCATCACGATTTTTACCCACTCTAACATAGTTTAAAAGCCACATTTGTGATTTTGGATTGGAACCATTATCAAAACCCACATTGAAATTGATAAGCCAATGTTTCATGGCATATAGAATATGCCATTATGTTGGAGACATTTACCACCATACACACTCATTTTGGTCAATTTGTCCTAGTTAAACCACTATCCCAAGTTTTATTTACTTAATTGACATCAAAGGAGCACTAGGTGACATCAGCAAGATGACACCCACGCCTACCCTCAGTCAAGGATTCTAACTTAGCCTTCTCCTACATTCGGGGAGGCTAACTAGATTACTTCGGGGGTGATATGAGTGTCATTAATGCCCCATATTGCTAATTGATGGTTACAATCCATTAAACAGAGTAGTGAAGGAACCTTCCTTCATTAAATTGATTATTTATTGATTATTTAATGAACTAGATTCAACAGGGGTGCCTCCAACCACTTCTGATGGTTGGTTACACTTTAGTTAACCTCATCGAGGTTCATTGGAGTCATTGATGCACTACCACTTGTTGGTTAGCTTGCAGTGACATGTGTCTGAGCTACTTTCAATTAGACTCAGTCATTTATTGCACTCCGACTTCAGTTAGGGCTCAGTTGATTCAATTATGGTTTTGATCAACGGTTAACTTGAGTGTTGACGGTGGCTTACATTCAGTTACCTAGACTCACTCATTCAATTCGAATGACCTCCTTCGAAATTTGAATTGCTTTGTCACGCATGCTTGCAGCATGATCATTGTGTTATATTACTCATTCTTTTTGTGAATATACAGAGCGGCTACTCATTTTGAAGCACAATTACACCATTTTCATGCCTTATTGTTATTAATTTCTTATGAGACTATGTCTTGGTCCCTAGATTAATGTGATATATTAATATGGTATCACAGCTCACAGCGGGAAGAAGATTAGATCTCTCAAAAACAAGGTTTTTGACAAATCTTGCATGAAAATTGAGTAATAGCTCAAAAATACAACACTGCACCAGAAGCCAAGGCTTACCACTTAATACCCCAAGGAACTTTTTGATCAAGCTTGCTTGATTGACTATGCTGGGTGTGATGAAAGCCTAAAATGTGCAGGCTGTCGGAGCTTACATTGACCTTTTTGTTGTGATTTTCAAGTTTTTAACAGGTGAAAGCATTTGCTCCAACAAACTCAGATGCCTTCTTCTGTAGATATTTTGACTCTATTCAATTTCCACTCATGGAAAGGAGATATGGAGATCTAGCTGCGTGCCAAAGGACTCTATAGGGTCACTATGGACACTGAAGAAGAGCCTACTTCTGTGACAGACAAAGCTATATTCTTGAACAAGAAGGATGAAGCATTCGGATTCTTGTGCCTCTTTGTTTCCTGGGATCTTCTTTTCCATCTTTCGGGATCGAAGAATCCAAAGAAAATTTGGGAAAAAATGGAAACCCTGTATGGAAAGTAGGATGATTTGAGAGTTTACCAGCTCAAAAATGAATTGATATCTCTCCAGCCTTCCAATTTCGAGACCTTGAATGAATTTTTCACAAATTTCAAGAACATTGTCTTACTGTTGAAGCAATGCAAAGTGGAGAAGGAGGATGATCAGCTCATCCTCACCATACTCTCCAAAATTGGAGATGATTATTCATTTTTTGTCTCTACATTCCATGTGGGGAAGCTCACAACCCTTGGATGGAAGATGCCTACACTCAATGCCTTCATTGAGTCCCTAACAAGTGAACATGATAAGATTGTCCAGATGGGGATCATCAAATCCTCTCATGATCAAGCCCTCCATGTCTCAAGGCCCAAAGATGTGAAGGGTAAAGGAAAGTAGCAGAAGAACCCAAAAACTAAATTCGAAGCTCCTAAGCCTAAATTTGAAAACCAGCAGCATGATGAGTGTTCTGGCTCAAAGAAGAACAAAGGAAAAGGGCATCATGGAAAGGAAAAATTCAAGTGTTCATACTGCGGGAAGGGCTTCCACCCTAAACATGCTTACATGAAGAAGAAGCTTGATGAAGCTACCTATCTCCTTGAGAGAAATCACATCAATATTCCAAAAAGCTTTTGGAGGAGAGATCAGGAAGATCGGGAACCACAACATGAAAGAGGTCATGCCCTCATGGCAAGCACTTCGAATTCCAAAGAACTCTTGATTGATTCTGGAGCTTGATTGATGGATGAAAGAGAATCCTTCTCATATTTGGACACTGGCAAATCCATCCCCATCCACATGGGAGATAACTCCACCGTCATTTCAAAAGGACCAGGTACGGTTGATCTTGAGAATGGATATTTTTCAAATGTTTTGTATATACTGTCTCTGGCATCAAATCTCCTTAGTGTCTATCAGATGCCACATACATGAGTTCCTGAGAGAGTATCTTTCAGCCCGAATGATGTTTAGATAATGAAACTTTCATCTAGGAAACTTGTTGCTAAAGGCCTTGAAAACCATCATGCAAAATCTTGTGAGTTTTCCCACTTTGTGGTAGATGCAAAGCCTACCACACTGCAAACTCATGGAAATGAAGTTAGTAGGCTGTGGCATGAGAGGTTTGGCCATCTAAATTTCAAATACTTGCATCAATTACAGAAATACTCCATGGTTGAAGGCCTCCTGGTCATCAAGGAAACCACTGGAATTTTCAAGGGCTGTGTGGTTGGAAAGCACCCTGAGCACAAGTTCGATCGGGGGAAGGAAAACCAAGCTACATGCATCTTGGGGCTGATACATTATGATATCAGTGATCCAATTCATGTCACATCCATGAATGGATCAAGGTATCTTCTGAATTTTATTGATGATTTTTCAAGGTACAAATGGGTCTTCTTTCTCAAAAAGAAGTCTGAAGTATGTGAAAAATTCACTAAACTGAAGGCCTTAATCGAGAATGCCTCTGGGATTAAGATCAAGATATTGAGATCTAATAATGGCAGGGAGTATATCAATAATGAGTTTCTGCATATATGTTCCTAAAGTGGTATTCAAGTCCAACATTCAATTCCCTACACTCCTTAGTAGAACGGTGTAGCGAAAAGGAAGAATCGATCTCTCAAGGAGATGACCAGCTGTATGTTGGAATCAAAGAAGTTGGCTGCAAATTTGTGGGATGAAGCCATGAATTATACAGCATACATTCAAAACATAGTGCTACACTCATCCATGAAAGGGAAGACCCCTTTCGAATCATACTTCAGACAAAAGCAAGATGTGTCAAACTTGTGGGTGTTTGGGTCCACTGCATGGGCCAGAATTCCACTTGATAAAAGGAGGGCTTTACAACTGCAAAGCATAGAATTTTTGTTTATTGGGTATCCTGATGAATAAAAATGTTTCAAGCTGCTGGATATCAAAACAAAATAGATCATCATCGAAAGGAGTGTCAATCTCGATGAGTCTCTTCAGGAGGTGGAACTAGTGAAGGAGAAAACTGTTGAATTCCTTCCTATTCGACTGAATATTTAGATTATGAAATTGGGGGTGATGACATTGATTTGGATCCTCTAATTTCTTATATCAGTTTACAGCAAAAATAAGATGTTGAATTAGAACCTGAAGTACAAAATCATCTTCCCACATGGGCCCAACAGACACTCTCCTCCGCAAGAGATAACATTGGAAATATGGATGATCCAAGGAGAACCCGGTCTGATTTCCAAAGAGTAGGTATTACACTCTCTTGTCCTGATAATTTGATGCCCAAAACTCATTATTTAATGATTAGTTCAGACCCAAAATCCTACTACCATGCTCGAAAGGGTCTGAGATGGAAAGTTGAAATGGATGAAGAGATGAATTCTCTTCAGAAAAACACTACTCGGGAGCTAGTTTCTCTTCCTCCGGGAAGAAAATTGGTTTAACGCAAGTGGGTGTTTCAGACCAAGGTTGCTGCTGATGGCAACACCTACAAATATAAGGCAAGGATGGTGGCAAAATGTTTCTCCCAGGTCCAAGGTGTGGATTACCATGAGACTTTTGAACCGGTTGCTAAAATGGACTCCATCCGCCTAGTTTTGGCAATTTCAGCATCTAAGCACTGGGAAGAGCATAATATGGGTGTTAAGTCATCCTTTCTACATGGATATCTTCATGAGGAGATATACATGAAGCAACCTGAGGGCTACATCTCTGGTCCATATTTGTTTTGCAAGCTAAAGAAGTCACTATACGAGTTAAAACAAGCCCCAAGAGAGTGGTATTCCAAGATGGATGTCTTCCTTCTCTCCTGAAACTTCCAAAGGTGTAGATCAGATCCAAATGTGTATGTACAGTAGTCTAATAGTCATTTGATTATTATTTTTTTATATTTTGATGACTTACCGATCACAGGTAGCATAGTTGCTTCTATTTTATCCATCAAAACTAGTCTCTACAATGCATTTGAAATGAGCGATTTGGGGCTCTTAAAACAATTTTTGGGGCTCAAAATTGATAAAAATTCTGATGGAATAATGCTCACTCAGTAAAAATACATATCATACATGTTAGTCAAGTTTAACATGGCTGAATGTAGGCCTGCACCATTCCCTTTCCTTTCAGGGATCAGCCTTGAAGAAGGAAAAAGCACACCTCCCATGGACTGCACTATTTATCGACAGATGATTGGTAGCTTGTTGTACTTGACACATTCTCGGCCTGATATCTATTATTCCATGAATGATGTATCAAGATACATGTATCAGCCCCATGATCTTCATTGGAAGGCATCCAAGAGGATCCTCCAGTATATTCAGGGAACTAGGACCTATGACATTCACTATGCTGAAACTCTGAGCTAGAGCTAGTTGGATACATAGATTCTGATTGGGTGGTTTATTATATTGATCAGAATTCTACTTCTGGATATGTATTCATGTTTGGTGGTGGCCACATTTTCTATTCTAGCAAAAAGCAGGCCACCATAGCATTATCTTTAGTAGAGACTGAGTATCGAGGAGCAGTGAATGCTTACATCCAAGCAGTTTGGTTGCAAGGCATTCTTTCAAAGTTTGATATTGGTAGTACTTTGTCCACTGTTCTCTTTTGTGACAATCAAAGTGCTATTAATAAATCCACAGATCCAGTTGCCAGGCAGAGGACCAAGCATATAGAGATACACATGCACTGTATCAAGGAGCTAGTGCATGACAGGACCATCATTCTGCAATACTGCCCAACTGATGAGTAGATTGCATACATCTTCACCAAGATATTTTCAGAAAAGAAGTTCACTTACCTCCATTCATTGTTGGGGGTGAGTTCATTAGGGTGATCCTACTACTTTTAGTGTTTAGCTTTAGGGGGGGTTTCCCACTGGATTTTCCCTCTTTTCCCCACTTAGTTTGTTTTTTAGCATTGTTTGAGTTTCAATATTATACAGGGTGACCTATGGCCTTAGTTTCTATCTCCCTAGCATTTTTATGCATTTTATGTTTTCTACTCCTCATGAGTATAGCTTAAGAGGGGTTGTTGGAGACATTTACCACCATACACACTCATTTTGGTCAATTTGGCCTAGTTAAACCACTATCCTAATTTTTATTGACTTAATTGACATCAGAGGAGAACTAGATGACATCATCAAGATCACATCCATGCCTACCTTATGTCAAGGAGGCTAACTTAGCCTTCTCCTACATTCGGGGAGGCTAACTGGAGCACTCTGGAGGTGAATTGAGTGTCATTAATGCCCCATATTGCTAACTGATGGTTACAATTAGTTAAACAAAGCAGTGAAGGTGCCTTCCTCCATTAAATTGCTTATTTATTGATTATTTTATGACTGGAGTCAACAAGGGTGCCTCCAACCACTTTTGAAGGTCAATTACACTTCAGTTAACCTCATCGAGGTTCATTGGAGTCATTGATGTGATACCACTTGTTGGTTGGCTTGCAGTGACATTTGTCTGAGCTACTTTCAATTAGACTCAGTCATTTATTGCACTTCGACTTCAGTTCGGTCTCAGTTGAGTCAATTAGGATTTTGATCATTGGTTAACTTAAGTGTTGACGGTGGCTTACATTAAATTAAGTGAGAATCACTCATTCAATTCGAATGACCTCCTTGGGAATTCGAATTTCTTTGTCATTCATGCTTGCAACATGATCATTGTATTGTATTACTCATTCTTTGTGTGAATATACAGAGTGGCTACTCATTTTGTAGCATAATTACACCATTTTCATGCCTTATTGTTATTAATCTCTTATGAGACTGTGTCTTCATCCCTAGATTACTGTGATAGATTAATACATGAATGGTACATGATATTTATGTTGCATATAAACTTTACATGAAATTTTTTTAAGTCGTATGACTTAAGCCATCAACATTTAGGCATAAAAACATTCCAAATCATATGTATATATACTAAGCATGGGGATAAAAATTATCAAGTATTAATCCACACTAATAACATTAACGTGATAAATATAGCTTTTATAAACCCGAGCTATGTGTAAACAATAACAAAAATAGTAGTAGTAAGAATTTCTAGGATAGGACTTTGGTCCTTTGTCTTCGAATGGCATTGGAGTAGTACAACATGGGTAGCATGCCAAGTTTAGCGGTCGTATCAAGCTTTTGTCACCTAATGAATTTGCACAAAGAAAGGAGAATTCTCCATTAGTTCAATATGAACTAAGTAAACCCCACAACAACAAGTATAACCATTTACCTCTTAAAGTGGCCCCAAAAGGAATACTAGTCTTGCCACTCCACCCCTTGACAAGTAAAAGTTAAGTCAGGAATTTCCATAAACAACGAATGAAACTCATAACCCAAAAAATCATTTATAAATGTGGCAAGTATATGCACATGCTTGACAAATAATCAATCAACAGAGTAATAATTTAAATGAGTTTCAAGTAAAGTAAACATGATACATAAATACATCAATAACTACATAGGAAACCCAAAGAATGGTAAGGACAATCTTACGATACTTCAATTCCGAAAACCATGACTAGCATATTCTGCAGAAGTTAAGTTAATGTCTAGATTAGGTAGTAATTAACTCGCCTATAAAAAAAATTAATTTCAAATTTTGGGGACATTATAATTAATTACTTGCAACAATTTCAGTTGGTAATTAAGTATCAAAAAGGAAAATCCAATGCCATAGTCAATTGTCTTAGCATACCACCCATTACTCTATTGTCTATAGTGATGAGTATGCAAGGTTATGACACCACTACTTGGCCACAATTATATTCGGTATAGTGTGATTTTTCTAGAATCTATTGACATGATCACAATGATAAGTTGTTGATTACTCACTAATTCTTGAAGGACACCTTGCTATACAAGCTGGGACAGCTTTGTGCACCAACCAATGAGAACCAACAAAAGCTCATCTAGGATGCACACTACAACAAGACTGGAGGACATTTTGGAGTCGCAAAAATTCTTGTTATCCTCCAAAAGTATTTCTAGCGGACTTCACTTAAATCTGACATCAATAAGTACATTTGATCATGTGTGGTTTTTGCCATTGCTAAATCATCGAATCGACAAGGAGGACTGTACACACCCCATCTAGTTCCTAATCGACAATGGAAATCTATTTCTATGGACTACTTGATGAGATATCCTACTAAAAAACATCAACATGACGCGATACTAGTAGTAGTCGACAAATTTTCCAAGATGGCTATACTCATACCATGCAATAAGATTATGACAACAGAGTATACTTCTCAACTCTTCTTTGAACATGTGTGGAAACACTATGGACTCTCGACGACCATCATTTCTGACATAAATGTTGTATTTATCAGCACCTTTTGGCAATCTCTATGGAAACAACTCAAAACGAGACTTTCTTTGTCGAAAGCCTTCCATCCGCAAGCAAACAAAAAATGGGAAGTTGTAAATCACTTAGTCGTACAATTTCATCGCATGTATAACCACAAGCATCGTCGAACATGGGATGACAACCTTCCATACATACAACACAACTACAATCGTGCTCAACACAGATCTACAGGAAAGATTCCATTTGAGATATGTTATAGATTTTGACCCTAAGCGCCTATTGATTTAATCAGTTCCTCGACACAGTCGAACAGCATCGAATTTGAAGGACGATAAGTGGAGAAATAATTGAAGCTCATAGATCCAATCTACAACATCCAGAAGCAAGCACACAGAATGTTGCAATGAGCAAATGCAAAATCTAAGGCCCCACACGACAAGCATCGTATTCCTCATTCATTCCAAATTGGGGATCAAGTCTAGTTACATATAAATAACGATTGCTTCACTAGTCCATACAAAAATATGAAACCTTTGTGATATGGTCCAAATAGTATCCTTAAACAAATTGGAGAATACACTTTTCAGCTCAACATTGCTACATTCTTTGGCCTACATCCAGTTTTCAATGTAGATCTGCTTTGACCATACAATGCACCATTATTGGAACATAACGACATGTAGAAAACAGAACTCGAAGACATCCATCCTGATGTTTAGGAACCTCTTCTTTGTGACACCATTGTGGGATTATGTATACGCCTTACAAGGACGAACTCCATTCCCTTGTTTCAAGTGGCTAAAGTTGGACAACTCCCCACACAAGAAAAATGGTACTCTATTAATGAAGTCATTGACAAGTTTCCTCATCTGAATGAATACATAGTGGAGACCATTATTTCTTAAGGAAGGAGGAATGATCCAACCAGAAACCGAGAGGTTCTCCTTCGATAGGTTCTCCTTGCCATCTGACAAATTCATCTTCGATGGGTTTTCCTCAACATGTTCAGTCGACAAGGTCACAGTCATCATGTTCGTTTCGATGACAACATACCAACATGCTCTACGATGGTTGAACTTTTGACCATTATAACTTCTTGTAACTAAATGTAGGGGGTAGTCACCCAAACGTCTCGGCATCCTCTATATAAGCATGTCCATTATGTAATATAGAAATTTTTTTTATCATCATCTGATTCCTCCATCTTTCATGGAGCAGAAGTAATAAATTGGTTCAAATTCTTGCATATTGTCTATGTGTATATTTCCTGTCGACCTAGTGTGTTTTCTTCTTTGTTGTTTCTTCTTATATATGCTTTTTCCATAATAGTACCCGACTCATTCAATCGACTGTTGTCCCCGGTGTGCACCTCAGCATGACCTATATTTTGAATATTCATGGTGCCCTTTATTTTTCAAGACATCATGGAGTTTCAAATGAGGGTCATAGAACAAGAGTAGTAAAACTCAAGGGGATCCCTTGTCCCGTAAACATAGGGTTATCTCGGTTGGAAGTGACCTTAAAAAATTAGATTATTAGTAAAACTCAAGTCACACACCAATTTTGATCAACATAAGCAAGGATATCATAAAAATTTGTGATTATATTGTCATTGGCAAAACAATGAGGTCAATTTTCTCCTAATTAAAAATGTGTTCGTAGGACAAGGAAAATTTTAAAGGAGAAATTTATCCCATGGGCAATTTTTCGACCTTTTTTTATAATCCCAACATACAAACTAGCTAAGATGAAATTTGGTAGATTGGGCATTGGCGGACATGTCTTTAGTTGCATAGTTTTTGTTTAATTTTGGCTAAGATATACATCAATATGGTGAATTTAGGTGAGGCCAAATACATCTCAACATGTTTTTCCTTATATTTTATAGATGTATTTTACAAGGTGGTATCCCTAGTCATTACATTTACTTAGGTGGTAAATTGCTTCTATGCATTCATTCAGCACAAGTAAATGTTTTACTACATATAAATAGCTTCATATTGTTTACTATAATGTGTGATCTTTCTACTGTAATTATGCTTTACTTTTGTTATAAAATTCAAAATAACATTAATTTTGTTTACATAATACTTTAGTTGTGTTATAAAATTCAAATTAACATTTTTCAATAATTTTGGTATCATATATCTACATATAGTTGCATAAGAATCCATACAAAACTTAGGTAGTGTTGTAGTTTCATCCAAGATTGTAAATAAATGGATAATGGTTTAAAATATAAATATACTCATTATTATTTTGTGTGTATATATATATATATATATATATATATATATATATATATATATATATATTATTAACTCCTAGGTAGAATGGTTAAATAAGAAAAAATAATTATCTTTTATAACTTTTACAAGTTTTAAAAACAACACTTCATGTTATTAAAGGTATCATGTTTATTAAAAATCATTTTTCATTATTAGAATACATCATTATTGACAACTTGTTGGAGGTTACATATTTTTCATTATTAACACAAAATATAGATCACACATGCCACTTTAAATATTAAATCTAAATATAACATATCCAAATTTTAATAAACTCATTTTAATTATTGATATAATTCAATGCATATTATGACAACACTCCTTTTAGACTTTTGAGTCACCCTTTCATAGATTTGAAAACTACTATCACAAAAATTTTCAAAAACTATTCCAAAACCTTTAAACCTATTTACATAACTTATGTACGAAATTAAAACATAAACATGAGTGTTTATTTACTTATAAAATGGCCATGCCAGCATTAATTAATCAAGAGCCCAAAGTCAAAATCAAACTCATCACCTTATAAATAAAAATAACATGTATTCACATGAGGAATACTAAAAACTAATGTTTCATGTTAAACCCTAATAGATAACCATATTTAAAAAAAAAAAAAGCTAATTAACAATAGTCAAATCAGGCTTAAACTTTAAGCCACCATCATTTGAATAAGTTTCAATCACATCATTTTGAAACAAGAAGATATATGTTCTCATTAAAATCCTTTTGAATAGACTATTATCAATGTTTCTCCATCATTAATGTCCACTAACTTTTTATATTCATCGAACTTCATTTTCAATTACTTAACTCGTATGAATTCTACTAAAATATCAAAGATTTTCAATGGTTTACTTTGAACTTTCATTTTCATTTTTTCAACTCCTTAAATTCATTTAATTTCTACTAAAATTCTATTTAAACATTTTCGAAATCCATTGTGTCATTTTTAAAATGAATAGAATTATTATAAAAGTTGAATCCTTGGACAATTTCTCACAGAGTACAAAGTGACGAATTTCATACACACCATACGAAGATTCTATTCAGAAAGTGAAGAATGTTAGTGGCCAGTTTTCTCACGGAATGGAGTGGGGGTTGTTGTAATAAAATTATTAGGAAAATATTAAAAATTACATTAAGAAGATCCAATTATTAAAGAAATATTAATGCCCGTTATTAAGTTACTCCAATATACATACGTATTACAAACCCTAGATAACGCGTAGATTCAGCTTTCTGTCGCGTCAATGAAGGTAGCTGTGGGAACTTGTGTATACTAAAATGTTCTTTCATTTAAAAGTTGAAAAGGTTATTCAGTACGACTTTGGCGCAAATGCCTGTAACAGTCATTTGTCGCAGTCTAGCGTTCTCACCTAGGGATTTATCACGGGATTGGCACGTCTCTATAACCTAGAAGACCTGCAATAATCTTCACCAGTTTATGAGCGATTAATCCAACACAGAAAATTGTATTAAAGCTTGACCTTCTTTAGAATTTTCCCTCATATCCTGCGTGGGATCGAGGAAATTCATTGTATCGAATGAAGGAAATGAGCGATCGTAGAGGGTAATGAGCGATCCGAGTTCAGTAGCCTCCTTTCCAGCGTTGATCGTTACAATGATCTGTTGGTGATGATCTAGGCGGTGAACGTTTCCTCAACGCCATGGAGATGAAGACAGATCAATCAGTAAGGGAAAATGAGCAGGAGACGATTAAAATCGCAACGCATTGCGCCGTCACGGTGGAGGATATTACTGGTCAGCACATGACTGCTTCTCCCTGTCAAGGTGAATTACTAATCCCTAAGTTTCTGGCACACTTTAAGTAAGTTTTGTTCTCAGATACGTTCAATCAGTTTGTAAATTATGTGTATATCTCAATCAGTTTGTAAATTATGTGTATATCGATAGGATCGTGCATTGTAAATGATATAAAGTACAAAAAATAGACATGGAGATAGAAAATTTAACAATCTGAAACAAATTAGGTTTACGATAGCTGGAGAAGACTCAGATCTGTCAACTGTTAACTTATTTTCAGTAGATTAAAAAAAAAAGCAACTAAGCTTAATACTGTTGCAAACTTTCGTTTGTATCTGTTATTAAAACCGATTGTCGAAGAGATGCAGCTGCGTTACCCTAATTTAGTAATATGAAATGATATCCTGTCTTTTCTTTCTCAATACAACGCGATAAGATAGACCGATGGATCGTACTCTAAACATGTAATACATGGAAATAAATGAACTAATTTGAGTTTCATGTTTTAAAAGCTGAAGTCCTCTTTCTGAAACAACAGGAATTTACAACAATATTAATAGAAGAATGTAAAGAAGTTAGATAGTTAAAACCGGGTCAAGGGTTTCAAAGAACTTGACCTTCTACAGAAACATAAAAACTGTTCCTTCCGATCTTTTCGTAAGGGGATCCCGAGTTATTTCTCAGCGGATTATGAATTTATCTACAACGTATCACGATCACGACAAACATGAAAACACAAGTCGCTCAGGGTGTAAACCTTATAACCCTAAGGTCATTCATAAAGCTTTTTTTTTTGTGATCCGGGCGCTCATTGTGGAGCTCCTGCTGTATAACCCTAAGCTTATTCATAAAGCTTTTTGTGATTACGGCGCTCATTGGCTCTCCTACTCTTTCGGCCCTTTGTTTGTTCAATAAATTTTAAGTGGTGACCAATCCTTGTCCTCAACTCCCACCTCTTGTTCTTGTCTTTTTACTGATCACTCCCATAACTTCAGTTTATGAGAAAAGCCACCTCTTGCTCTTGTCGTTTTGCTGGTCACTCCAATAACTTCAGTTTATGAGAAAAGGATTGGTAGCTGAAATTGTGTTTAAAAGCTCTCAAAGACAACTTACAATTAAAGAGAAAACAAAAAATTCTCAATTTACAAAACTTACGACCTTTCTGGGGTTTAATGTATCTGTACGATGAAATATTATCGATGTTGTGTTGATGTTATGCAGCAGTACCGACCATAGTCACGCTACCCCAGCGCCAGCGACAACAAATTCGAAGAGATGCCACGAACTTTAGGAGGAAGCAACTGGAGCCACAAAATCCCCCGCTGAAGAGACGTTATAGAGGGGTAAGGCAAAGACCTTGGGGCAAATGGGCCGCAGAGATTCGAGATCCAAAAAAGGCAGCTCGAGTATGGCTGGGGACATTTGAGACAGCAGAAGATGCCGGGAAAGCATACGACGACGCTGCTTTAAGGTTTCGAGGGTCGAGGGCCAAATTAAATTTTCCAGAAAGAATCAACATCCCGGATGAGGATGATGATCCTGGTATGAACATCTTAAAGCAAGAAAACGCAGCATTTACTGACTTTAGTATTCCAGTTGCACCCGCAACTTCCAGAATTTGTGTGCCACCTAATATGAATAATTTGTCGGCACCGCCGGAAGGCCGTCGTGCTGTACGCGTGGAAAAGGTGAGAGACGGAGCTTATTCTCATCAACTCAACCACGGAAGTGCTATGCCGCAATTCATCACATCTGATTCAACATGTTTATCACAATTGTCACATGGATATCACTGTGCTCAACCACTGCAAAATCTAGGGTTCCATGCCGAGCAGTCCAATTCTAACCCTAATTTAGTCCAACAGTATTCAGGTTATATAAGATCTCAGCAGCGAACAGAACCTTTTAATCAACAGCTGCCTTCTATCATGCCCATCCAAAACGAACGCGCCCTGGATTATAATCGACTAGTGCCGACTACAACGGGGCCTAATCTAGCTTCATCAAATTACAAAGGTGGAAAGGTATCTATGTTCAATAATTATGTTCTGCAGCAACAGCAACAACGCATGCTTATTCATCAACAGCAAGCTCCATCATTTAGCACCACAGCGCCTCAGGAGTTATACAACTCTCGTGAAAGAATCATTAGTCAGGCATATAACCTTCTGGCTTCTGGTGAATCTCCATCTGAATTATCAAATAATTCGGATTATAATTCTGGAGTTCTTCCTGCACATACTTGGGACAACCCAGATCTTTGACTGAAGCAAAAAGTTATATGATAAGAAGGGTTATCTGCAGTTCCAGTTTTCCAGTAGTTGTTTTGGTAGGTATCGGTTATCCATTCGACGCTATTCAAATATTTGATATAAACCATTTCGAAATATTGTATATAATTCGACTAGTTTTTGCAACGAGTATATTGAATGTTATGTTTGGTGCACTACATTCTGTAAATATTTGCTTTAAACAGACTAGCTTTTGAAGTGAATGACTGTAGCATTGAATTCTAGCTTTGCTTCTTAAAACAACAGATTGCATTCTTATGTTGTGCTTTATGGATTTCAAATTTCTTAGATTTATAAGTTATATTCACAATTTTATCAATTCATTCAAAATTGAATCCAAATCTCTAACTAGCCTCATTATCTAATCATGTAGCTGCATAGTTGTTATTCACTAGCTTTTGAAATGAATGACTATAGTATTGAATGCTAACTTAAAGTCTATAGCATTGAATGCTCACTTTGTTGGTTCCAAAACATATTGCATTCTGTTTATGTTGTGCTTAATCATGGATTTCAAATATTTTATATTTATAAAATCATTTACAATTTTATCAATTTATTGAAGGAATTGAATCCAAATCTTCAACTAGATTGATCATCCAATCATGTGGTCGCTTTGTTGCTATAGTAATTCAATAGTTTTTGAAATGAATGACTGCGGAATGCTAACTTTGTTTGTTCCAAAACACAGATTGCATTCTGTTTATGTTGTGTTTAATAATGGATTTAAAATTTCTTATATTTATAAAGTCATATTTACAACTTTATCAATTTATTCAAGGAATTGAATCCAAATCTCCAACATACTTAATTATCTAATCATGTAACTACTTAGAAACTAGGATATACAACATTGAAAATCATGTGTAAATGCATATTAATAAAATCATTTTATCACATTTTAACATGTTAAATGCTTCCTTTGACTTAGTGAAGTTGTAATTCATAACACACTTTCATTTATATCTCTTACTCTTACTGTAAATGGGATTTAATCTTTAAATATAATAGGATAAAATGATGCACACAAAATTCACATAAAGTTATAAATTATAATTTATATAAAAAAAAAAAATTATATTTATAATATATTATAAAATATTTAAAATAATATATATATAAAGTTATCTTTAACATATTTTTCACAATAAAATATAAACAAAATTATTTATATTATGTATATTGTAACATAGATCTAATAATACTAACCACTTCATATTAAATATTAAGAAAGTTAATGTGTATATATATCATGATGTCTTCTTTCTTTTGGAATTTTGCATCAAATTCCTCATGTTGTGCCTCCAAATATATGATTTTTTTTGTGTTTCTATTTCTTTTATTAAATAAATCTCTATTGCTTTTAGAGAAATCTTTATTTAGGTTGTTTTACCAAACACAACCAATACTTGTACATATTATTATTATCAAAATAATAGAACATAATTTTATTATGTTTATAGCCATTTAGATATTATATATTTTAGACTTGTTTGAGCCCATCAACAAGATTAACCCAAGAGTAACAAAGGTACAGAAAGGATTCATTTTATGGTGGTCTTATCTTGTTATGGTTAAATGCATTTTGATTAATACTGTACAACAAGGATTTATTTCATGGTCCTGGCATCTTGTTTTGCTTAAATACATTTTGATTAAGATTTAAATAAGCTTTAGTTAAAATGTGGTTATAGGTTTTTTGTTTAATAAATAGTATTGCCTTTATTAACTTTAATAATATGGTATGAATGATAAATATAAAATTATATATTTTAGTTTTTGTTTAATATTAAGCTATATTTATATAACTAAGTGGTTGATTGTGCCTAACAACTTTAATTGTAGCTACACTACTTAACAACTTAAAAATTTAATGATATCAATTAAAGCTTTGGTAGTGCCAGAAAAAAAGCCAACCTCTCCTAAAGTTCATAGAACATTCAATTTACAATTCATGTCCATCGTCATGCTTGCAAAGCATCTGCTTAACGCATTGTTGTGATTTAGTCCGTTGCATTCGTTTTTTCATATCACTAACGCAAGAAACGGCTATAATTAGCAAACACATACCTGACGGTACTCTAAGATTAGAAACCGCGGCAATCAAGCATTTTATGAAGCTCTTTAAATGAGAGAGAATACTAAACGACGGGAGTAAGCTATCTACCCTATCATTTGTACAGGGTTTATTCATATTTGGAGAAAACTCAAACCTATGGAGAAAGCTTTTTCTCCAATTGGGGCCTGTTGATGTTCATTCTGTTTCCTAACAAACCTTAAATCATACTTCCCAGAATATTGTGGAAACCCTAATTAACAATCCATGTGAACAATTAGCAATCCATTCAAGAGTGCTGCAATATATTTTCATATACAAAATTTATTTAATCTTACTGCAAAGAAAACAGATAAAAATATGCAAAATATATTTACTCTTATTGGAAACAAAAAGGATGAAAATATAAAAAATACATTTACTCCTAATACAGACAAAATGAAAAAGAGTAAATATATTATGTTTTCGTGGATATTTTAGTTACTAGTACAAAGTACCAATAACTAAAGAATATTGCATTCATAATATTTTTTCTTTCTCAATGATGTTTTAATGGAAAACAGATTCTTATCAATGATGTTACATTCAATGGAAAACGAAGTTTAAATCTGTCAGTAACCTAATTGGAGGAAAAGATTTCCCCTTGAGTTTGAGTTTTCTCCAAATATGAATCATATAATACTTGTTCAAATAAGTCTCCATCTCACTCTTAATCTCCTGAAAGAGAAGTAACAAAGTAAGCCATAGCTCACCCACATCAGATGGACCCAATGCAAACCATTGGGTAAATAGCTTACCTCCGCCCACCTCCTAAATAACGTAGTTCCTACTTGTCCCCTGGACATGAACAGAAATGTGCCATGATTTGTTCTCGTTTAACACTTTGTCAGTGGTTTTGTCCAGATCCGACTGTTCAAAAAGATAAACATAAATTATACACACATGGAAATAATGTACGGAAATAATTCCATCCATACGAATTTTTGACTTCAAACTCATTTTCTATGTAGCTGTCTAACTACCGGACGATTTTGACTTTTGGTTTAATATAGTTGGATTTTGGTGAATTTAACCGACAAAATTTTGTAATTTTTGTTGTTTAATGAACGATTTTAAGTATAAAAATGAAATCACTTAACATAAAAACCTAAAAAAAACATCCACTCATTATAAGATCTAAAAATATTTTTGCAAATTCTAAAAATTCTGACGAAAAATAAATAAAAACCAAACCTATATAAGAAAAAAATCCTCCCCTAGACAACTCGTCTAACTCGATTTTCCAATGGTTAATAACAAACGCTCCGAACGCGCACTACTAATAGAAATGGATAAAGATAATAACAAACGCTAAATGGATAAGATAATAACAAACGCTCCAAATGCGCACAAATAGAAATGGATAAAGATAATAACAAACGCTCGGAATGCGCACGAATAGAAATGGATAAATGATTTCCTATTCTTGATGTGCTTTTTCGTGTTTCGATATGTCATTTCGATTAATTGTTAATCTTTTAAATTACGAAACGTTTATCATAAGAATTCAATTCTAACTTGGTAGGGCCAAGTTCATGAAGGGTAGTTGTTATTCTTTTAAATTAAGAGTCGTATATTATAATAATTCAATTCTAAATTGGTATTGCCCAAGTTTATGAAAGATTATGTTCCGAGGACATTGTTATGCTTATAAACGGTTGTCTTATTAGAATGTAAATCAACGATTATTTTGTACTGAAGGGCTATTTGAGATTGAAGTGTTACTTAAAGTTTGTGTCATATTGTAATTATGATTGATTGATTTTGATTTAATTTGTCTGATAGGGTTTATTTAAGGTTTATTATGATTATTTAAACATTTTATATTTAAAGATCATTGTTGATTATGGATGAAGATAGTTGAGGGCTTGTATAGTGTTGATTGCTTGTTTATTTGATACCTTGTTAACCATAAAGTCATACATGAATTAATTATTATGAGTACATTAATCTAACCATAGTTCTTCACGGTTATGCTTAATTGTGATGTTCCTCAAATAGCTATGCCCCATGGGACCATCTTCACTAACTTCATTGTGAATGCATTAAATAAAAATACATTTAAAAGATTAATTATAGAAAGTATTGATTGTTTGTTTGAAATGTCATTTAAAAGATTAATTATAGAAAGTATTGATTGTTTGTTTGAAATGTCATTTATGAATTGGTTATATGATTCCATTAATTTAGTCATAATTATGAATCTCTTAATTTCAAATAAAATTAATAGCCAATGGATGGATTAATCAAAGGTTGGTTTTTTAAGTTAAAATATCTAATTAAGGTTATGGATTCATTTTTAATGTGGTATTGTGGATGATGAAGTGATTAATGGATGCCTCTCTTTATTGCATTTATTAAAGTTTTGTCTCTCTTTATTGCACTTATTAAAGTTTTTGAAGAATTTATTTGGAGATAAAGGAGAAGACAAAAATTATTAAAAAATTATTTTGATGTAATCAAATAATAGAACAATAAGTCAAGTACATTAAGATAACTTAGGCCAAAAATAATTACGGAATTGTGAATATAGATCGAATTTTCATAATTGACATAGTCGACAATTATTGTAATAAAATGAAAGTAAGCTCTTTTGATAAGATAAATGTTCACTATTGTGTTGCAATAATCATGGAACTAAACATGCCCCTAATACGCTATAATAAATTTATGTTTCATTGCGAGGTCCATCAAGAGTTATGCTCATATTACAACATTGATATATTCATCAATGCTTACATCACATCATGATTTTAATCACAGGGTTATATAACATTGTGAAATTCCTAAATGTTTATGCTAGATTACAATGCTACTCAATGGTTATGTGACATTGCAATTTTGATTGACTATGGTTACCCATGGTTGACTAAATGGTAATCCATAGTTGGACAAAGTTGAGCATGGTTGACCATGATAGACTATGTTTTCCTAATTATTGAGTTTATTGACCTTATTCATTTGGTGTTTTAATTATCATAAATTAATTAATTAATTCTCATGATTCCATTAATCCATTAACAATTATTAATCCAAACAACTATGTGGCATTGTGATGTTCCTTAAGGGTTATGATTTATTACAATGTTCTTCAATGGTTATGCCACATGTGACATTCATTTTTGATGAATTTATGTTCCATTGTGGTATTCATCTTGGTAGAGTTATTGCAATATCCCGAATTTTGGACCTAACACTTATGGGCATGAGCCCCATTCGTTATGATGTTACCTTGATGTTTTATTTTGATATAGTGGGTCAAAAAACCCAGTGCATATGAACATGACAATTTGTTTGATATATTTGGCATAATCCAATTGCATATGATATATATATGTTTTCTTGTGTCAGGCGTGGACCTTGAAGCACATGGATGATGAGGTGTTTTGTGTTGAGCGAGGAGCTCTCGAGAACATGGGTAATTTGATGTTTTTTGTTGAGAAAGAAGCTCTAGAGCACATGAGAACTTACATTTGTGTTGAGCGAGAAGCTCAAGAGCACATGAGTTTTGAGACATTTTTGTTGAGCATGAAGCTCTAGAACACATAAAAACATAAATTCGATGTGTTGGGATTAAGCCCTAGAGCCTTCCATGTTGATGTTGAGAATAATATCTGGAACATTGGATCCTTGGCCATTGTATCCTTAGGCGTATCCTACAAGTACATCCTAGCATTTGTGTTGAGCGAGGAGCTCTAAAAGTGCACTAAGTTTGTAACTCCCTATTTTTAGCATTGGGTATGGGATCTAGATAAGCGCTAGGAGTTACTGAAAAGAATTAATGATTCAGACTCAAAACGACTAGAGAAAAATATTGATCTCATATGAATTATTTATAAGTGATTAAATGAAATTTCAAATTTTTGTATCTCATCAAGCACTAAAGAACTACAATGTTATACGGGGGAATCCAACATGCAAGGATGTTTAGAGTTGGCTAGCCTAGTAGACCTAACCACGTACCTAATGACCTCAATGATGAAAGTGGCATAAGTTTAGGAATCATAATATATGATACCCAAAAACAAATGTTAACAAATAATATATTATTATATATTTTGTACATGGTATGTATAAAGAGTAAGCATAGTAATAATATTAATAATGTAAGAAAGAAGGAACAAATCCATTATTATTATTATTACTAAGAGAAAACTAAATATTATAATACCTACAAAATTTCAATTAAGAACTACTTAAAAGTACCTAAGTTAAAATATTAAAAGTACCTAAATTAAATAAAAAGGGTTAACTCAAGAAATCAAATGATTCTTGATTTAACTACCCCTTTGATTGAAAAGTCTACCTATAAAGTCCCAAGCCAAAGAGAGGCTTGGGGAACTCTTCCATATTTTTGGAGTCACTATTCTGCCTAGTTATTCTCAAGAGAGTTCTTGGAGAACATTTTTCCTAAGAGGAAAAAGGAGAACTAATTCAGACCAGATATTTCAGTTAGGGAAGCCTTACCTTAGGAGCTCTAAGCTACTTGCATGTTGGAACCAGCTCGGGGGGGTCCGTAGCAAAACCAGGAATGGTTTGGGGTCATAGTTGGGTGGAACATGGTAGTTCCCAAGTGTTTCAATAATCTATATAGAGGTCAGATCTTACTATCAGTTGTTAATACTCGGTAATTGAGTGTGCAAGTTTTAGCCATTGGGATAGCTTCACCTTCCAGATATGAGGTTTTTCGCTTCCTATATTTCATTATCTAGTATAATTTATGGCTAAAATATGCAAGTGTTTATGTTTAAATTCTAACCCTTTGTTTACCATGGTTTTTCTATCAAAATTGTTAAGGGTTTACATTTTATTTATAAACTCTATGTTTGTAAATTAATTACTATTTAAGAAACCCTATGTCTATAATTATGGTTTATTTCTGCAATACTTAGTTATGCATTTCTTCATATTTTAAACTTTGTTTTCCAAAAACCCTAGGAATGTATCTAAGGGTTCGTATATCTTTATTTACCTATAAACACTACAGGAAGATTCCATATTGCTAGCAGAACTATGCTAGGAATAAAACACTAATTCAGGTTAAACTATAAACAAACCATAAATATAAAACAAATTTAACCAAAGTATAGTAAATAGAAGTGTATTTTAAATAAGCAATATTATAAACATATTATTCTATACTTGAGAATATTCATCAATACAAAGTATTAAAGCTAAAATAAAACACAATGAAGACCTCTCAGGTCTATAATTATTTCTACCAAGAACCAAGGTTAAACAATGTCATTTTTCATTTTACCAAATAATTCATAAGTCAAATCTACAGTCCAAGTATCGAGACAAGTTAATAGTCCACGATTTATGCGTTACCAATGCTCCACATTAAAATCAAACCACATATTTATTATACCAACTACATCTACGAAATCATATGCATTGAAGAAACTATCAATATATTAAGTCCATTGCATGTATAACAAATCAAACCCCTTTTAAATAACTACAAACTACATTATTAAGAACTGCATGCCATAAAGAAAAACCAAACGTAATAAATCAACCACAATACTAATGTACACCATTCATTAAAACATAAACATAATTACATAGAGGTCGTAGGATCAAATCTTGTAAGCGTTATGCCCAAATCGAACTCATACTTCTATAAACCCTCACAACCATAAATGACCAAGGGTTAATTCCTGTAGGGTTTGTTTAGTAACAAGTCACCATAAAAAATTCCTATAGGATTCATTATCCATTTTCTACCTCACGCTGAATCATTTCACTATTTAAAGCCATGCTATATATATCTATACACAGGTCATAATTTTTAAATACATCAAATCAATACACTGAGGTCAGAGCCGATTTAAAATACACATTGTCACTATGGCCCTCGGCCTTATTCATATCCAAACATTTAAATAAAAATACCAATTCTACAACCGTGTCAACGTTGTGCAATTTAGCCACAACATCCTTTGGAGGATTCCATCCAAAGCTACGACCCTTTACTTACAAGCTTAAAACAATAATATAAAACCCATTAAAAACCTATCAACGATTAATAGCAGAGACGACTACTGAACGAAGGGTTACACCCATAGTTGGATTTTATATTCTAAATACACAGCTTAATCATAAAACATTAAGTCTCTATGTAATACATTATCGCGACTCAAATGGTAGGAATTCCAATGCCACATACTATATGGCCCCAAATCCAACAACGTTGTAAACATTCATTCATACAAATAACTCAAACAATGAATCTGATTACACATAGTCCATTAAATCAGAATTATAACCATGAAACCAACACAGTAGCAAATTATTGTTTGTATCCATAAACATAATCATTATCAAAACCAATAAAAGTTACATAGCCATTTTAAACTCGGCCTTGCACCATTGCAAGCAATGGTGCTTTCAGCATGTCAATAAAATAAACTTGTTTACAATACGCATAGCCTATCGAGAGATACTTAGGCACGTTTACCATGCAGAGCAACAATTAAACTAAAAACCCCAAATAAATTAGTTCTATCCCGAAGGCTCTAGAAACCCAACAAAATCCCCAAGTCTTCATGTATCTATGATCCTTACAGTCTTTACACAGAAAGACTTTCTTCAAGGAGGCAGCCATTAAAACCCAGAACCAAACATTCAAACCCCCAATGAGTTCAAAACTCAGTAACAACAACCACGCACAAGAGACACAAGTTTTAACTTGTATAGGCAGAGCTTACCCATATTGGGTATGGATTTTGAACATAGAGAAACCCACTACAATGACCCCTTCATACCCTGTAACCTGTACTTGCAATACAATCCACGATGAGGAGTATGCATTGTAAACAATATGAACATACACAATAATGTTGCTAAACCAGACTATCAATGTACCTTTTAAGCCATGGTAGTTTCACCCCATTACACCGCGCAAGAGTTGAGCACAAGCAGCTAGGCTAGGAATGACCAAATCAAAGCAATGAGCCAAGCCCTAAGCTTGGATGCCACATTTCCCTATGCACATTTATGACGCCACTCTGGCCTCCAATATCATGTTCCAAACCCATAATCCTATAGTTCATCCTACAATTTAAATATTGTTCCAAAACCATTCATTTTACGTAAACCCCAACTATGCATTGAATTACTTAGGGTTTAATCCCTAAGACCATGGCATATTAAATGTTCCATGGAGGACTATAAGCCAAGGTTTTAAAATATTATACCAATCTATTAGAACCATATATTAAAACTATGTTAAGGAATGAACAAAGTCATAAGTCTTTACATCATAGTAAATAGGTGCCACATAATTAATAAGTGCAATATTAACCAAGTAACTATCATAAAGTCCATAAGTATAATAATAATAATCAATGCAACATAGGCTATTAAGCCATATATCCTGGTATAAATATCATCTAAACAACCAGCCTATCACCACTAGGATAGATCTGTAAAATGGAGTGCTAGTGATGAAATGGAGAGCATATCCTGCTTAGCTTATATAATCAGTTTCCGTTGCTAAGTGAAAAGAAATTCAATAGTTCGTAAGAAATAAGTAAGCCTGATGGGACAAATATAAATCAATACCTCTCAGGTGGTTACAAGGAAAACTAGTCCTGCCTCTCCACCCCTTTTTCAAGTAACAAAGTTAAGTAAGATTTATGTTGTTAGAATAATAAATCCATAATTACCCATATTTGACATTAATTAAATCATTTTTGTCTTATTCCTAGAATCCTAGATTCCCTCTCTATGCTTGTTGACTTCTACATGTTCCTAGAAGTCAATAATTGATAAACTGGGTCATGGAGTGCTTTGGAATCATCCTGTAAACATATTTAGCACGTCTGCTTTATTCCTAATTCCTTAAAGTGCATATCTACTTTTTCTTAAAGTTGCCTTGCTTTACATCTGATTTAAGGCATAAAGGAAAAGCTAGTCTAGGGGAACTTGCCTTGTTTTTTGACCACGTCATCCTCTTTCCTTTTCTCCATACAAAAGAATGAATGAGTTTTGTTTCCACCACACATTATCTTTCCCACTTGATTTAGCTAATTCATGAGGATCTTCATGGATTTGGAAAGTCCCTTTTGCACCTATGGGGGATTTGACTTGTTTTAGTAAGCCTGCTTTTTGACCATTTTGAATAGCAACCTAGTCACTTTCAAATATATCATGCAATTATATATTTGAGAAGTCTGTTACTTCATATGGTTGGCTAATGTACACTTATTCAATATAGGATTAATTTATGCTCCAATTTCAGTCTCCTTTTGTTTGAATTTTGCATGTTTGATTAGCAATTTTGTGAGTGTAATTGATCTATCTATTGGGTTCAATTTCCACATGGTATCAAATCCTTTGTGGATTGATTTGTCTCCTTCCAAATTTTTATTACAGGTTCGACATCACTGACTGGGAGCGCATTCTGCTGACTGAAGGGCATAAGAGCTAAGATATAGACCAGTCTCAAAGGATCATCTTGAATCCATTCAATTTCTTCGAATGGAAAGCTGAGATGGAGATATTTTTGAGAGCAAAAGGTCTCTACAGGGTTACCATGTCTACTGAGGTAGAGCCCAATGTAGCTGCAGAGAAAATCAAATGGCACAACAGGAGGGATGAGGCCTATGGTCTTTTGTGTCTGAGTATTTCAAGAGACCTCCTCTTCCATCTTGATTCATTGACATCTCCTAATTAGGTGTGGGAGAATCTTGAAGATATTTTTTGAAAGACAAATGAGATGAGAGGTCATCAAATCGACAATGAATTGATCTCCTTGAATTGCAATAGCTTCGAATCATTTCAACTCTATTTTACCAAGTTTAAGGCCCTTGTTTTGTAGTTAAAACAATGTGGGATTGAAAACAAGGAGGAGAAACTAGTTTTGGCGATTCTCGCAAAGCTTGGTCCTGACTATTCAGTGTTTTTTTTGAAATTCTATGCCACTAAATTGACAGCTTGAACTTGGAAGATTCCCAAGCTTGTTGAGTTCATGGAATCCCTCACTCGGGAGCAAGATAAATTGGTGATGATGGGCACCATCAAACTTTCCAAAGACTGAGCTTTTCTTGCCGGAGATTTGAAGGTGGATTCAAAAATAAAGAAAAAAATCTAAAAACCCACTTGAGCAAAAGAGAGACAAGGAAAAGTCTCAAGAGAAGTCCTTAGGCTCTAAGAAGAACCCTCAGAAGAAGAAAAACAAAGGAGAAATGAGCAAGTGCGCATACTGCAGCAAGGGCTATCATCATGAGAGCTCTTGTATGAGAAATATGATAGACATGTTGACCCAACTCCTGGAAAAGAACAACATCTTCCTTCCTAATTACTCAAAGAAGAGGGAAGGAGGATCAAATTTAGAAGACAAGGAGAGAGTACATGCCTTGGTTGTTGGAACCTCAAGCTCACTAGTTTCATAATTCATTTTGGAGCTTCCAAACATATGGTTTTGACAAAAGAGATCTTCTCTTCTCTTGACATGTCAAAAGGTCCTCCAATAGTTTTGGGAGATAACTCTTTGATTGAAACTATGGGAAAGGGTAGGATTGATATTGACCATGGTAAGTTCAATAATGTGTCATATGTTCTAGGTCTTGCCTCTAATATCTTGTTAGTGTATCAAATGACTCACACTGGGTCTCCAATTAAAGTCATCTTCTCCCCCAATGAATTTGAAATAACTGATATTTTGAATAGTAAAGTCATAGAAAAAGGTGTTGTTGATCACACTTCGAAGGTATACAAGTTTTTCCATTTTCTATCCTAACCAAACCCATCTTCTCTTCTTACTCATGCAAATCAAGCAAGCAAGCTTTGGCATGAAATATTTGGCCATATTAACTACAATTATCTTTCTGATTTGAATGAAAAATACATGGTCATAGGGTTACCAAAGATCAAGTTTTCTAAGGGAATTTGTCAAGGTTGTATCCTAGGAAAACACCCATAGTATAAGTATGAGAGAGCTAGTCATGAGAGAACCTCTGCACCTCTTGAGTTGATCCACAGTGACATTTCTAGTCCATTCCCTAATATATCCATGAGTTAATCCAAATATGCACTCACCTTCATAGATGATTTTTCCAGGTATTGTTGGTTTCACTTCCTAAAGCATAAGTCTGAAGTTTCTGACCTCTTCAAAGTCTTTAGAGCTTTAGTTGAAAACCAATTTGGGAGAAAAATAAAGATCCTCATATCTAAAAATGATGGTGAGTATGTCAAGCCTGATTTCATCCATTATTGCAAGGATGCAGGTATCCAGATGCAACATTCTATCCCTTACACACCACAACAAAATGGTGTTGCTAAGAGGAAGAACAAATCACTGAAGGAGATGGTAACTTGTATGATGGAGGCTAAAAATTTACCACCAAATTTTTTGTCCGAAGCTATAACCTGTGCATCCCATATCCAAAATAGGGTGCCACATAAGAATCTTGATGGTATGACTACTTTCGAAGCTTGGAGTGGGCACAAGCCAGATGTGACCCCTTTCAGGATTTTTGGCTCAAAGGTTTGGGCTAGAATTCCAACTAAAAAGAGGAAGGCTTTGTGACCCCAAAGCCAAGAGTGCCTATTTGATGGGTATTCTGAAGATTCAAAAGGGTACAAGCTGAAAAACTTGAGCACAAACAAATCTTTCATTGAAATAAGTGTTCAGTTCGAAGAAGAGCCTTTAGCAGCGGTTGAAGTTGGAGAGTCCTGTTTGCCACCACAGCCATTGATTGCAAGTGAAGAGACTAATGAGTTTGATGATTCTTATATGTCTGATAATGATGAATTATTTGCATATCCTAACAGCACTACAAGAGCAAAGTGGAAATAAAGGACCATCCATGCAGCTAGGGAACTAGCTAGAAATCCTAATGACACTAGGAGGACTAGATCTCAATTTAAGAGTGCCCTTTGTGTGAAAGATCCTCTCTTTGTTGAGAAGTGTTATTTTATGATAAATTTTGATCCACAGACATACGAAGATGCAACACATGATCCAATATGGAAAACAACCATGAAAGAATAATTCATCTTGCTCTAGGAGAACAACACATGTGGACTAGTTGATCATTCCCCATGGAGGAAGCTAGTGAAGTGTAAGTGGGTCTTCAAAACTAAGTTTGTAGCTGATGGTTGACATTTGAAATATAAGGAAATATTGGTAGCCAAGGGATACTCTCAGTTACATGGTATTGAATAAAATGAGACCTTTTCACCAGTGGAAACAATGGACTCCATAAGGCTTACTCTAGCCATTACAACTTCAAAGCAATGGGAGGTACATCACATGGATGTAAAGTGTGCCTTTATGAATGGATATATGACTGAAGAGATTTACATGCAGAAACCAAAAGGTTCTGTATCTAATCCATATTTAGTGTGCAGGTTGAAGAAATCATTGTATGGGCTCAAGCAATCCCCCAGGGCTTGGTATGCCAAGATTGATGGATTTCTGCTATCACTGAGTTTTGTTTGATGCAAGTATGATCCTCATGTCTATTTGAAGCTTATTCATTGTTCTTTAATTATTATTTTTCTCTATGTGGATGACCTTCTGATTATAGGAAGTTTAAAGAAAGATATTTCATGCTTGAAGGATGCAATGAACCATGCCTTTTCTATGACAGATTTGGGATTGTTGAGCCAATTCTTGGGTCTCAAAATTTCTCAATACCAACATGGAATAAAGGTTCATCAGTTAAAGTATGCTTCATATTTTCTCATCAATTTCACCATGAAGGATTGGAATCCAAGAAAGACTCCATTCCTTTCAGGAGTTAAGCTTGAAGAAGCAAGTTCTTCTCCTATGGTAAATAATACAATGTATAGGTAGTTGATTGGGTGTTTGCTTTATATTACACATACTAGAGCTGAATTATCTTATGAATTTAGTGTGGATTCAATAAACATGGATCAGCCTCATGAGATCCATTGGAGAGCAGCCAAGAGGATGCTAAACTTTGTTCAGGGAACAAGGACTCATGGGATTTTCTACAAAGAAAAATATGACTTAGAGCTAGTTGTATTTATTGACAATGATTGTGAAGGTGAAAACATAGATTGAAAGTCTACCTCAAGATATGTGTTCATGCTTGCATAAGGACCAATCAGCTGGTGAAGTAATAAATAGAGTTCCATAGCACTCTCATCTATAGAGGCGGAGTATAGAGGAGTTGTAAATGTAGCTACTCAGTGTTTATGGTTGCAGGGGATACTTGGAGGATGTGGTTTTGAATCAGAGTTTTCAATAGTCATCTATTGTGACAATCAAAGCACCATTAGAATCTCCACTGATCCAGTTCAAAGACAAAGAACCAAGCACATTGAGATCCATATGCACTATATCAGGGAGCTTGTGCATGATGGTACCATTGCTCTACTCTATTGTGCATATTCAGAACAAGTAGTAGACATATTCACTGAAGTGTTATGTGAGAAGCCCTTCAGTAATCTCAAATCACTGCTAGGTATTTTTGATCATGTGGTGAAGAATGATTGATGACAATATTTCCAAAATTTTCTTTTCCTGTCCATGTTTAAGGGAGAATTTTCCCACTGGGTTTTTCCCTCTTTCCTTGGTTTTATGGACATGTAGTATGTAAAAGGGTGACTAAGCCTTGTTGCTAGGCCCCATAATTTTCTGATATTTACTCATAAATTCAGGATTAAAGGGGGGTGTTATAATAATCAACCCATAGTTACCCATATTTGACATTATTTAAATCGTTTTTGTCTTATTCCTAGAATCCTAGATTCCCTCTCTATGTTAGTTGACTTCTACATGTTCCTAGAATTCAATACTTGCTAAAATGGGTCATGGAGCACATTGGAGTCATCTTGGAAACATATTTAGCATGTCTACTTTATTCCTGATTCCTTAAGCCACATATCTTCTTTTTATGAAAGCTGCCTTGCTTTACATATGATTAAAGGCATAAAGGAAAAGCTAGTCTAGGGGAAATTGCGTTATTTTTTGACCACATCATCCCACTTCCTTTTCTCCATAAAAAAGCATGAACAAGTTGCATTTACACCAAAAATTAGGTTTCCCACTTGCTTTGGCTAATTCATGAGGATCTTCATGGATTTGGAAAGTCCTTTTTGCACCTATGGGGGATTTGACTTGTTTTAGTAAGCCTGCTTTTTGACCAATATGAATAGAAACATGGTGCTTTTGAATCTCTCATGTAATTATATATTTTAGCAGTATATTACTTCATATGGTTGGCTGATGTACACTTATTCAATACAGGATTAAGTTATACTCCAATTTCAGTCTCCTTTTGTGTGAATTGTGCATGTTTGATTAGCAATTTTGTGAGTGTAATTGATCTATCTGTTGGGTTGAATTTCCTCATATGTATGTGATAGTAATAAATTTATAACCAATGAGTACGTAATCAAATCCTTAACATACATATCAATGCATACCATTGAACAACATAGTAATCAACATCATGGCAATGTAATAATTACATTAAATAACATATCAAGAAATATGAAAGAAGTACGTAAGAACAACTTACGAGATTAGGGTATAGTAAACCAAGTATGACACATTCGGAAAGTTCAAATAATGTCCAGCATAGGTATTTGTGACTAAGCCTAACAATTTTTATTTTTTTTCAATTTCTTGGGACATTACAAGTTGTATTAGAGCCCAATTTCAACACTAAGAGACCAAATGGGCTTACTAGACTTTGGTTGCAAGGAAAATAAAGTATGTTTTTAAATTTTGTTAACTGACATAAATTTTTCCTGTTATTAAAAATTTGCAATTTCAGGATTTTTAAAGAACACTTCAGATCATGAACACTAAAGAACATAACAACCAGTAAGGGAAATTGAATACCCGCACCCATGAAGCAGAACTGGGGGTGGAATTGAATTCTGATCTAATGGAAAGCATACAAATTCTTCAAGCAGACTTGGAAATTTTCAGAGATAATAATATGAATTAGAGAAAGGAACATCAATGAATTAATGAATCATTGCTGAGAAACATGATGGGAGGAATCCCATAGAGAAAACCCACTCATTCCACAAACAGTTTCAAGAAGGAATCTTATCATAAACGTGCTAGCAGCCCAAGAGAAGAAGGAAAAGAGGAACATTACCATGGACCTTGAGAAGGATATTATCACAGTCCTTCAAGTGATGTCTCTCTTTCTCCATGTAGAAAGAAACAAAGAAGTGATGACAATATCTAGGGGGAGTTTAGAATAATAAGATCCGCAACCTATGAAGGAGAGGTGAACACAGGGGATAAAGCTGAAGAATTGTTGTTGGGTATGAGAAAATATTTCCGAGTTCATAACTACTCTAGTGAAATGAAGGCTCAACTATCCATCTATAATTTAAATGGAAAACCACCGAGATGGTGGAGAGACTTGAAGCATAATAAGAAAGATGAGGTAGGAGAAATACACTGGAGTAATTTTTGCAAGATTTTTCAAGAAAAATATGCATTGAAAATATTCTTTGACAGAAAGGTGAAAGAATTTCAGGAGTTACATATGGGGTCCATGAATATGGATGCTTTTATTAATAGATTATTAGATCTATTACATTATGTGTCGTACCTCAAGGATGAGAAGGTAAAAATCTAGCAGTTTTTAGGATGTCTTCCTCCCAACTTTCAAGAAACGATTGAGTTTAACATGCCTAAAACCTTGGACACCACATTGCACAAAGCTAGGATTTTTTATGAGCATGGCAGCTGAGGAAAGATAACCTAAACATAAATAAAGGTAAGTCTAAGAAATTCTTTGACAACCACAAACCGAGTTTTAACCCACCACCATACAGAAAACAGAAGAATAGTTTTCCATCCAATAAGAACTTAAACAAATCAGGTACAAATCCATATGTACCAACTCCAAATGCTAAAAATCCAACAACAAATAATGGAGCCAATGTTTCCCTACTGAAAATTAAATGTTGGAAATGCCAAGGGCCTCATTATGCCCAAGATTGTAAGAACAATACTAATGGGGTATTGAGCAACTTACAATAGGAACAAATAGTAGACGACATAGTTGGAACACCGAGAATTTATGCATCCTTGGATGGCCAAAAAGCACACCATTAGGCTACCATGCTTGAGATAGAAGATAAGATCTTAAACATTTCTATTTCAATACTGATTGACCCCGGTGCTTATTGGAGCTATGTATCGCCTAAACTTGTTGATGTATGCAAACTAGGAAAAGTAAAACATCATAAACCTTGGATGGTACAATTAGCCACAGGTTCGACACAGAAGGTTTCGAAAATAGTTGAAAATTGTGAGATAAACCTGAATGGTTTTCCTACGAAAGTAAACCTGAACATCCTACCTTTAGGATCATATGATATACTTATCAGCATGGAGTGGTTGGAACAACACCATGTTCTACTCGATTTCTTACACAAGTCAATATTGTGTATGGATATCCAAGGGAATCAAGTGAATAATGAAGGCTTACCAAAGAAAGTTTCTGTAAGGAAGATATATTATTTACAAGAGAAGAAGTGCATTAGGAAAGTCTAGAAGTTGTTTGTAATAAATATCTGAGACGTAGAGGCTGAGAGAGAACAACACATAGAGGAATTCCCAATTCTTGTACAATTCAAGGACGTATTTCATGAGGAGATCTTAGGATTAACTCCGAAACAAGACCTAGACTTTTCCATAGAACTCACACCAGGATCAATTCCGACTTCAAAATCCCCTTACTGCATGAGTGCACCTTAGTTGGTGGAACTAAAACTACAGTTACAGGAATTGATAGAGAAAGAATATATCTGACCAAGTGTGTCCTCTTGGGGAGAATTGATACTTTTCATGAAAAAGAAGGATGGTACAATGTGGATGTGCATCAATTACCATCAGATTAACAAAATGACTATCAAGAACCGATACCCACTCCCTAGGATCGATGACTTATTCAATCAAGTAGGAGGATCCAATATATTTTCGAGATTGACCTAGGATACGGGTACCATCAAGTACAGATTCACGATGAATATATTCAAAACACTGCCTTTTGTACAAGGTATGAGAACTACAAGTTTGTAGTAATGTCATTCAGGTTGACCAATGCACCCAAGAACTTTATGTGTATGATGAACAATATATTCAGTAAATATTTGGATAAAAAAAAATTGGTCTTTATAGACGACATCCTAGTTTACTCTAAGAGTAAACAGGAGCATGAGGAACACCTTCACATAGTGCTACGGGTGTTACGAGAACACCATCTCTATCCCAAGTCTAGTAAATGTGATTTTTACAAACCACAGATACAGTACTTGGGTCATATCATCTCCAAGACAGGGATAGTTGTTGACCTAGAAAAGATTAGAGCCATAGAAGACTAGCCTACCCCTACTAGTGTGACCAACATTAGGTCCTTTTTGGGATTATTTGGATATTATTGGAAGTTCATTGAGAACTTTTCGAGATTATCTTGCCCCATGACCTCTTTGAAAAAGAAGGAAAATAAGTTCTTATGGACAATTAAGTGGAAGGAAAGTTTTCAAAAGCTTAAGAAGCTTTTGACGACTGAACCGATACTATGAATTATGGATCATGATGGGGATTTCATTGTTTTCATGAATGCAAGCAAGGAAGAGCTCAGAGGATTCCTCTTGTAGAATGATTACGCAATTTGTTATGAATCACGCAAGTTAAAATAACATGAGAATAATTATCCCACAAATGATCTTGAGTTAGCTTCCATCATTCATGCCTTAAAGATGTGGAGGCACTACCTCATGGGAAGGAAATTCCTTCTGAAGACAGACAATATGAGTCTAAAGTATTTATTCGAGCAGTCAGGTCTGAATGCTAGGAAAGCGAGATTGTTGTGTTTCCTTTGCGAGAAACATTATGAGCTAAATCATATTAAGTTCAAAGAGAACAATATTGTTGATGCTTTGAGTCGACAAACTCATATGATCTATGAGGTGACTTTAAGTCAAAACAATTCAAACTTACATGAGAGGAGTAGAACAGCCAACAAAGTTGACCCTTTCTATGTAGAAATCCTTAAAAAGGTCCAAGAGGATAGGTTGTTTCAACAACAAAAAGAGTACAAGGTAGATAAAACAGGAATGCTATGGTCCAAGGAGAGATTGTACGTCCCAAAAGGAGGGCACATTCGGTCCAACATCCTCACAAAATTTCATCGGACACCCTACTCGGGGCACCCAGGATATAAAAATATGATATCTGACATTAAGAGACACTTTTTATGGCCTAAGTTGAAGGTCGACATTGCGTTGTTTATCATGAAATGTCAAGAATGTCAGCTGGTCAAAGTTAAGCATCGACATCCTTCAGGATTTCGATAGCCATTACCCATTCTAGAATGGAAGTGGGAGGTCAACAGTATGGATTTTATCACCAGTCTACCTAAGAGTAAGAAACAAAATGATTCTATCTTTGTATTAGTTGACAAATTGTCAAAAGCAGAACACTTCATTCTAGTGAATTTGACCTACAAGGCATTACACATTGTTGATATCTTCTTGAAGGATATATTTAGATTGCACGGGATACCCAAGGTAATCATCTCAGATCGAGATACTAAGTTTACCGGAAAATTTTGGAGATCCTTATTCTATGGAATAGAGACACATTTGAACTTTAGTATTGCTTATCACCCGCAGATAGATGCGAAGACAGAAAGGGTAAACCGAATTATCGAGGACATGCTTAGCATGTATTTCATGAACAACAACACCAAGCCGAAAGATTACCTGCATCTTGCATAGTTTGCGTATAACAACAGTTACTAGAATTCTACCAAGATGAGTCTGTTTGACGTACTCTATGGACAGAAGTGTAGAACACTGGTTACTTATGATAGCCCGATGGATCGGCTCATGTTAGGTACTAACTTATTAAAGGACTTAGAACAGTTGGTTACCAAGGTCCAGGTGAACCTTAAAGAAGCCAAGATTTCCAGAAAATGTACACGGATACGAAAATAAAATATAAATATTATCAAATAGGAGACCATGTCTACTTAAAAGTAAAATCAAAATGGAGCTCGTTGATCTTGGGAAGGTGGGGTAAGTTACCACCTAGATTTTGTGGACCCTTTGAAATACTGGAGAAGAGAGGGCTAGTGGCATATGAACTAGCATTACCCACTCACATAAGAGTTCGTAATGTTTTACATGCATCATTGTTAAAGAAATATGTTTATGATACTAAAGATGTGGTTGATGGGTCCTTATTACAGGTGGAACCTGAAGGGGATTCTTACCCTGAACCTCTTCATAAATTGGACAATAGAGAGGTGCAACTTAGGAAGCGCACCATAGTATAGTTGAAAGTGCAATGGAAGCACTTAGAAGCTGTATAAATAATAGATCAATTATATGAGCAATGATGCTAAAAATAAGCACATGAAATAGATCTTGCTACTAAGAATTCTCACAATCATACATAGGAAAAATAGAGAGAATAAAAGAGACTGAATCACATGAATGAAGAGATGAATATTGGTGTATCCTTCCATTAAATAATTATAAATAATAGTGTACATAAATAGTACATCCCTCATAGGAAAATTGAATTGTATGGAAACAACTCATAATGCTCAAAAAGGATGACTTACCAAAATATATCAAAACCCCCATAGGTGGATAAAGCACTTAATAAATCTATCAAGGACCTCACGAGTTGGAAAAAGAATGAGTGAGTTGTCAAGGAGATGGAAATAACATGCTAATCCTAGAAAATGGAGAAAAACTAATGGAGGATGGGTTGGAAACAAAAGCTCCTAGTTTCCTAGTTGACTAGCTTTTATCTTATCCATAGAAAAGCAGGAAAAGCAGAAAAAGCAGAATAAAGCAGAATCTACTGTAAAGTCCTGTATACTAATTTTGGATGGTCAAAAGGTGGTCAAGATCAACACAAAATTGGAAATAAATAATTCCTAGGATATAGATGGCATGTATCGACTTTAAGGTGCAAGTGGATGCCAACTAATTAAGCTAGTGGGTGAATAATTAATCAAATAAGGATTAATTATTTTATCCTAAGTTGAGAGTGGGTTTAATATATTCCTACACCCCCTATAAGTCTTATTTTATGATGGTATGACAAAAAATATGGATGCATATGGATGCATATAGGGCCCAACAACAAGGCTATGGTCACCCTTTAACAATTATTATGTCCAGAAAAGTGAGGAAAGAGGGAAAACCACGTGGGGAAAATCATCCCTCAAGATAGGAGAAGGCACAAAACTTTGAAATAATATGTCTTCAACATATCCTTATCTTCACTTGAATCAGCTGAGTGAACTGCTTCTGGATGGAAGACTTATTGAAGAAATCATGAACTCCATGATCATGTGCTAGAGTGTAGAACCTGCAAGAAGGAAGAGGAGAGACTCCTTGCATCTCATCAACTGATGAAGTAGGAGAATTATTTGAATTCTTCTTTATACTGTCAAACTCTAATCTGAAAACATAATCTGAAATGGAAAAGAGATCTGTGCATACTCCTTTCCAAAGAGTACAAAAATTAAGACAATTTATTTCACACCCAATTCCTTGAATAGCTGCAAAATTGTGATGTGAATCACATGTCAATCTTCCAATATGATGTATCACCTATATAGATCTGATATGAGGCTGATAAAACTCTGATATATCAGAAATATTAACATATGGAACAGCGAGGACAAAGGTTTCAATGGCTCCATGAGGATATAGGCCTAGACTAGGAAATTTATGAGCAACTGGGGAAAACTGATAGGTGTAAAAATCTGAATGATGGATGGGCATAAGATCTGAACCATAAGTGTTTATAAAAGATACAAACATGTTTAATATCAGTCCATATATTACTAAGGTCATGGATAACCAGCCACTGAAATTTAGGAAAGACTTCAAATCATGTAAGATAACTATCACTGCATAAGAGACAAATGAGGAATCAACTAGTGAACTAGGGATTTGTATAGTCTTAGGATTATTCAGAGCTATGGTAGATGGTATGGATGGTGGTATGATATGTGTATAAACCTGCAAATATGATTCTAAATCAGAATCCAAAGGATCACATATAAGCATATCAATAGACTCATGGGAATACACTGGTAATGAATCCTCTGTATGAAAGGAGGAAATAATGAGATGTTCACAATCTTCAAGAAGGCTCTGAGTATTGATGCCAAGAACAAAGGAGGATATGCTGAAGCACATGAGATCAAGTAAGGTAAGTGGTATGAAACAAATAAGGCTTGATGTGGCTAAGAAGACATCCTATAAGTCATCGGGTTGCACACCATCAATGAGAGAGGTATGCAAGAGGTGTAAAGAATCTGGCACATAGATCTCAGAATCTAAGATAGGAGATTGAGAGAACAATGAATGGGTTATAGGATCATAAAAAATATCAGCAGAAACTCCATATGTTACTTCTTTTTCATCATTAGTATCACAAGAAGAAAAAGCACCTTCAAGAGACACAGAAAAAAATGGCTCTTCAATATTTGCTTCTTCATTGAAGGAGGAAGCATTCGAATGAAAGAGGGAAGCAGCAACATGAACTGTATGAGAAAATTCTTCATCATGATCAAATTCAGCAGAGAATGTAGAGGCCATGAAATCTTGAGAGAGAGAACAAGAGGAGATGCTAGGTTCTCTCCATGCTTCATCTTCAATTTCCTGCAAACCAAAAGCTTTGTCCAAAATTTTCCAAAGCTCAAATGGAAATTCAGCAAAATCTATGAGATGATATATATTTGGAGACATTCCCAAACACATAATTCCATAATCTCTATCACAATTATTTATCCAATCAATCTTCTCTTCATAAGACTCAGGTTCACTCAATACACCAATGGAGACATCAAAGAGACATTGCCTCTTCAAGTATGCACTCATCTTTGGCTTCCAATAAGCATAGTTGAAAGGATATAGTAGAGGAAATTTTGAATCCATATTGAATTTGTTGATATGCTCTAAGAGATACTCTCTACAACCTGCAAAACAAACTAGGAGAAAATCTTGTAAGCTAGACAAGCTCTTCTTCACAGAGGGATAGGAGACTGGATGTGCTCCTCAACTCTATAGAAATTGATCAACCTTGCTGCTCTGATACCATGTAAAAATAATAGATCAATTATATGAGCAATTATGCTAAGAAGAAGCACAGGAAATAGATCTTGATACTAAGAATTCTCACAAGCATACACAGGAAAAATAGAGAGAAGAAAAGAGACTGAATCACATGAATGAAGAGATGAATATTGGTGTGTATCCTTCCATTGAATAATTATGAATAATAGTGTACATAAATAGTACATCCCTCATAGGAAAATCGAATTGTATGGAAACAACTCATAAAGCTCAAAAAGGTTGACTTACCAAAATATAGCAAAACCCCCATAGGTGGATAAAGCACTTACTAAATATATCAAGGACCTCACGAGTTGGAAAAATCATGAGTGGGTTATCAAGGAGATGGAAATAACATGCTATTCCTAGAAAATGGAGAAAAACTAATGGAGTATGGGTTGGAAACAAAAGCTCCCAGTTTCCTAGTTGACTAGCTTTTATCTTATCCATAGAAAAGCAGGAAAAGCAGAAAAAACAGAATAAAACAGAATCTACTGTAAAGTCGTATATACTAATTCTTGATGGTAAAAAGGTGGTCAATATCAACCCAAAATTGGAAATAAAACATTCCTAGGATATAGATGGCATGTATTGACTTTAAGGTGCAAGTGGATGCCAACTTATTAAGCTAGTGGGTGAATAATTAATCAAATAATGATTAATTATTTTATCTTAAGTTGTGAATGGGTTTAATATATTCCTACAGAAGCTGATGAGGCTACTTGGGATGATGGAGCCACCATGAGAAAGGCTTACCTTGCCTTGTTTCATGATTTCATTATGAGTCCCTAGGACACCAAGGATGGTGTTTTTCTAAGTGGGGAGGGATGTAATATCTTGAATTTTGGACCTAACACTTATGGGCACAAGCCCCATTGATTATGACGTTACCTTGATTTTTTATTTTGATATACTGAGTCGAAGACCCCACTACATATGAACATGATGATTTGATTGATATATTGGGCATAAGACAATTGCATGTGATATATATATGTTTGCTTGTGTTGGGCGTTGACCCTGAAGCACATGGTTAATGAGATGTTTTGTGTTGAGCGAAAATCTCCCGAGCACATGGGTAAATTGATGTTTTTTGTTGAGAAAGAATCTCTAGAGCACATGATTTTTGATACATTTGTGTTCATCATGAAGCTCTAGAACACATGAAAAACTAAATTTGAAGTGTTGGGAATAAGCCCTGGAGCCTTCCATGTTCATGTTGAGCATAATATCTAGAACATCGGATCCTTGTCCATTGTATCCCTAGGTGTATCCTACAAGTACATCTGAGCATTAGTGTTGAGCAAAGAGATCTAGAATTGCACTAAGTTTGTAACTCCCTGTTTTTAGTGTTGGGTATGAGCTCTGGATAAGCGCTAGGAATTACTGAAATTAATTAATGATTCTGAGTGAAAGTGACTCAAGAAAAATATTGATCTCATCTGACTTATTTAAAAGTTATTAAATGAAATTTCAAATTTTTGTATCTCATCAATTACTAAAGAACTACCATGTTATACGAGGGAATCCAACATGCAAGTATTTTTAGAGTTTCCTTGCCTAGTAGACCTAACCACCTACCTGATGACCTTAATGAAGCAAGTGTCATAAGTTTAGGCGTCATAATATATGATACCAAAAAACAAATGTTAACAATAAATATATTATTATATATTTTATACATGGTATGTATGAAGAGTAAGCAGAGTAATAATATTAATAATGTAAGAAAGAAGGAACAACTCCATGTATTATTAATATTATTAAAAGAAAACTAAATATTATAATACTTACAAAAGTCCAATTAGCAACTAGTTAAAAGTTCCTAAGTTAAAATATTAAAAGTACCTAAATTAAATAAAAATGGTTAAATCAAGAAATCAAATGATTCTTGATTTAACTACCCCTTTAACTGAAAAGTACACCTACAAAATCCGAAGCTAAAGAGAGGCTTGGGGATCTTTTCCATATTTTTGGAGTCATTATTATGGCTGATTATTCTCAAGAGAGTTCTTGGAGAACATTTTTACTAAGAGGAAAAAGTAGAAATCATTTAGACCAAATATCCCAGATAGGGAAGCCTTACCTTAGGAGCTCTAAGCTACTTGCATGTAGGAACCAGCTCGAGGGGATCCAGATTAAAACCAGGAACGGTTCCGGGTCATGGTTTGGTGGAACATGGTAGTTCCCAAGTGATTCAGTCATCTATACATAGGTCATATCTTCCTATGAATTGTTAATAATGGTAATTGAGTGTGCAGGTTTCAACCATTGGGATAGCTTCACCTTCTAGGTATGAGGTTCTTGGATTACTATATTTCATTATCTAGTATAATTTCTGCTAGAACATGTAAGTTTTTATGGTTAAATTCTAACCATGTGTTTACCATTGTTTTCCTGTCAAAATATTTAAGGGTTTACATTTTATTTATAAACCCTATGTTTGTAAATTAATTACTGGTTAAGAAATAATTATGGTTTATTTCTGCAATACTTAGTTAAGCATTTATTCATAGTTTAAACTTTGTTTTACTAAAACCCTAGGAATGTCTCTAACAGTGCCTATATGTTTATTTACCGATTAACTCTACTCGCAGATTCCATATTGCCAGCAGAACTATGCTAGGAATAAATGACTAATTCAGGTTAAACTATAAACAAACCATAAATATAAAACACAGTTAACCAAAGTATAGTAAACATAACTGCATTCTAAATAAGCAATATTATAAACATATTATTCTATACTTGATAATATTCATCAATACAAAGTATTAAAGCTAAAATAAAACACAACGAAGACCTCTCAAGTCTGTAATTATTTCTACCAAGAACCAAGGGTAAACAATGCCATTTTCCTTTTACCAAATAATTCATAAGTCGAATCTACAGTCCAAGTATCAAGACCACTTAATAGTCCATGATTTATGTGTTACCAATGCTCCACATTAAAATCAAATGACATATTTATTATACCAACTACATCTACGAAATCGTATGAATTGAAGAAACTATCAATATATTAAGTCCATTGCATTTATAAAAAACCAAACCCCTTTTAAATAATTACAAACTACATTATTAAGAATCGCATGCCATAAAGAAAAACCCAACGCAATAAATCAACCATAATACTAATGTAAAACATTCATTAAAACATAAACATAATTTCACAGAGGTCATAGGATCAAATCTTGTAGGCATTATTCCCAAATCAAACTCATACTTTTATAAACCCTCACAACCATAAACGACCCAGGATCAATTCCTATATATTCTGTTTAGTAACAAGTCACCATAACGAATTCATGTAGGATTCATTATCCATTTTCTACCTCACATTGAAGCATTTCACTATTTAAATCCACTCTATATATATCTATACATAGGCCGTAATTTTTAAATACATCAAATAACTACACACAGGTCAAAGCCAATTTAAAATACACATTGTCACTATGGCCCTCGGCCTTATTAATATCCAAACATTCAAATAAAAAAACCAATGCTACAACCCTATCAACGCTATGAAATTTATCCATGACATCCTTTGCAGGATTCCATCCAAAGCTACAGACCTTTACTTACAAGCTTAAAACAATAATATAAAACCCATTAAAAACCTATCAACGATTACGAACAGAGATGACGATCGAACGAAGGGTTACACCCATATTCGACTCTTATATTTTAAATACACAGCTTATTCATAAAACATTAAGTCTTTATCTAATACATTATCACATCTTGAATGGAAGGAATGCCAATGCCACATATGACATGGCCCCAAAGCCAACAATGCTGTCAACATTCATCCATACAAATAACTCAAACAATGAATCAGATTACACATAGTCCATTAAATAAGAATTATAGCCATGAAATGAACACAGTAGGAAATTACTATTTGTATCCAGAAACATAATCATTATCAAAACCAATAAGAGCTACACAGCTGTTTTAAACTCGGCCTTGCACCATTGCAAGTAATGGTGCTTCCTCCATGTCAATAAAATAAACTTATTTACAATACACAGATCCTGTCGAGAGATACTACAACATGTTTACCATGCAGAGAAACATTTAAACTAAAAACCCTGAATACATTAGTTCTAGCCTAAAGGATCTAGAGACCCAGCAAAAACCCCAAGTCTTAATGCATCTATGATGCTTATAGTCTTTACACAAACAAACCTTCTTCTAGTAGGAAACCATTAAAACCCATAACCAAACACTCAAACCCCCAATAAGTTCAAAACTCAGTTACAACAACAATGCAAGAGAGAGGCAAGTTTTGAATTGTACAAACAGAGCTTACTCATATTGGGTATGAATTTTTAACAAAGGGAAACCCACACCCATGACCCCTTCATACCCTGCAACCTGTACACATACACATTGTAAAGAATATGAACAAACACAATAATGTTCCTAAACCAAACTATGAACGTACCTATTAAGCAATCATAGTTTCACCCCATTACACTGCGCAGGAGAAGAGCACAAGCAGCCAGGATGCAAATGACCAAACCAAATAAATGACCCAAGCCCTAAGCTTGGATTCTACATTTCCCTATGCACATTTATGTCACCACCCTGGTCTAATATCCCATTCCGAACCCATAATCCTATAGTTCATGCCACCATTTAAATATTGTTTCATAACCATACATTTTACATAAACCCCAATTATGGATCAGATTACTTAGGGTTTAATCCCTAAGCCCATGGCATATGAAATATGCCATGGAGGACTATAAGCCAAGGTTTTAAAATCTTATACCAATTTATTAGAACAATACATTAAAACTATGTTAAGGCATGAAGAAAGTCATAAGTATTCACATCATAGTAAATAGGTGCCACGTAATTAATAAGTGCAATATTGACCAAGTCACTATCTTAAAGTCCGTAAGTATAACAATAATAATCAGTGCAACAGAGGCTAGTAAGCCATCTAGCCTCATAGAAATATCATCTAAACAACCGGCCTATTGCCACTAAGATAGATCTATAAAATGGAGTGCTAGTGACAAAACGGACATCATAGTTTGTTCAGCTTATATAAGCAGTTACCGTCGCTAAGTGCACCTGCACGCAAAGTGAAAAGAAATGCATTAGTTTGTAAGAACTAAGGAATCCTGATGGGACAAGTAGAAAATGGTACCTTTGAGGTGGTTACAAGGGAAACTAGTCTCGCCACTCCACCCTTTTTTCAAGTAACAAAGTTAAGTCATATTTATGTATGCGACAGTAAACAATTTATAACCAATGAGTACATAAACAAATCCCTAACATACATATCAATGCATACCATAGAACAACATATTAATCAACATCATGAAAATGTAAGAATTAAATTAAATAAGCACATCAATAAATATGAATGTAGAACGTAGAAACAACTTATGACATTACAGTATGGTAAACCAAGTATGACACATTCCACAAGTTCAAATAATACCCAGGATAGGTAGTTTTGACTAAGCCTAATAAAAAAAATATTTTCAATTTTTGGGGACATTACAGTTATGTTGCATTACGATGTCTATTAAGGATCATGTTTCATTGCAATGATTCTCAAGTATTATAATGGCCATCAACATTCCTTAATGTTATGTCTCTTTTCCTCATTAATCTTAGTCAACATATCTAATACTTCTATGTTTTTCAATGGTTGTGTCACTTAACAATGTTAACTAAGAGTTATGTCGCATTGTGATATACCTCAAGTGTTATGTTTCTTATAAAAAAAATTATTATCTATTTTTCTAGACTAGCTAACGTGGATTGCACTATCTCAAAAAGATTGTGTCTCACTTCGATTAAGATCAATTACTAGTGGGTTGAATCCATGGATAGTCATGTTGCATTCAGACCTCAAGGAGGGTTATAGTTGGTGCAGTGTTCCTCAATGGTAATTTCATATTGTAACATTCATCTTTGTTAAGTTTATGTCTTTTTGTATTATTATTCTTTGTTGATTTATGATGCATTATGACATTCATCATGGATTATGTCACCTTGCAATGGTCCTCAAGTGTTATGTTGTAATTCAACATTCCTTAATGGGTATGTCTTGTTGCATTATTTATCATAGTGGACATATGTAAAAAATGATTATGTCGCATTGCAACATTCATTAGGGGTTATGTTGCACTATCGCGGTTCTTAAGAGACACTTAATTAATTTTAAGTTCTTTATATCATAATATGATACCAATTAAGGGTTAAGGATTATGGTACAAATTACAACATTTCTATGTTTGCCAATGGTTACAACATTAATTAAGGTTTATATCACATTGTAACATTCCTTAAGGGTTATTTCAAATTGTGACGGTACATAATTATTATGTCACCTTATGATTACAATTGAATTTTGTTACGCATAATAGACTTTACTTGAATTTTCATGACCATAGTTGATTTTGGTTGACCATTTTTGAAATTGGTTGATTATTGTTGATAATGTTTGACAATTATTGACTCTAGTTGACCATGTATTCGTTTGGTTGACTAATTTTACCAAATTATAATTTTTTATTGATTTTGTATTTGGAATATTATTTATCACAAAGGCTTGTATGGATAAATTATTATGACTCCATTAATCCACAAATAGCTATTAATACAAACAATTATGTTGAATTATGATGTTCATCAAGGGTTATGCTTAATTGTGATGTTCCTCAATATTTATATCGTATTATGATATTTGTCTTTGCTAACTTTATGCAGAATTTTTTGGTACTTCAATGGTTATGTTGTATTGTGATGTTCATCAAGAGTTATGTTGCATTGCAAAATCATTAATTAGGAATTAAATTATAAGATTAATTATAGATTTTATTGATAGTTTTATTAGTTATTTATTAACTGTGTACTCATGATTGAATTATTTTTTATGATTTTGTTAATAAAAAAATAATATGAATGCCTTGAATTTAAATATAGATAAAGTTAATACCCATGAAGTTATGAATGGATTATACAAGGTCGGTCTCTGTAGCTAAAATATATAAAATAAATATTATAATTAATGTTGTTGATTCACTAATAATGTCGTATTATAGATGATGATGTGTTTTGAAAATTTGAAACTATGTAGAGATAGGTACAAATACTAGAGATATATAATGTGAAAAGAGATCAATAAAAAATAATTCATGTAATAAATGCATTATCATTAGTCATCACAAGAAAATGATAGACCACATAATAAGACAGAATGATGTATTTCATTAATCTTCGATGAATGAAGTAGACATTGTAAATAGAAACCCTAGAACTAAATTTGAATTAGGTATTAAGAACCCTAATTAGGATTAATTGGAGTGAATATATCTCCATTATAGAATGCACACTCCCTATGGTGATTTAACTACCCCATCACTACCCTAAGTGAACCATAAGTGAACTAGGAAATAGTCTAACAATAGTTCCAATTGTATGCAAGCTCAATTGATTGAGAATAAATGCATGCAAGTGATCCAAACACTCCAAAGGGTCATCTAGTGTGCATGAGGATAACTAGAGCCTTCAAAGTGAACTAGTTGATACATTAACTCACACTAAACTGACCTGACCTGAGATAAACTGAACTAGGCTAAGAAAAACAAAAGGAGGGTGACATTTAGGTCATGCTTGCCAATGATGGTTGTATTTAGGCAATTCATGTTAGTATTACAATATTGGGTGATAACGGTACATTTCTATGGTTCTTAAGATGGCCCAAAGGAGATAGTTAGGGGGTTATTTTGTCTAACACCTCCCTATAATACTAATTAGGAGAAAAAAAATGAAAAATGGTCTTGGAAATTTGCATCCTTGTAATATACCCATGCTCACAAAAAATCTCTATAAACTGCGAAAGAATGAAAAACCACATGGGAATCCTATTAAAAGTACGTCATCATGAGTCATTCTCCAAGCCAATATTATGTGCATCCAGGATTCAAGGGATCATTTATTGAGGTAAGGTGTAATGTCCCCAAATATCGTAAATAAAAAAATGTAGGCTAGTTAATTGTTATCTTTAATGGACGTTATTTATCTCTTGTGGAATGTATATGTCATTGTTTACTAGATCTAGGTGTCGTAAGCTGTCTTTCTCTTTTTATTTATTTTCCTATGTAATGCCGATATGTTTATGTGTTGTGGTTATGTTACTTGGATTTTTTTTATACGATTACTCTGATGGTATTTACTACTAACATACAATTGCATGTGTTGGTTTAGTTATGTGTTACTTCCTATTTATATGTCGTGTACATTGTTTATAGTTTTATTTATTAAAAGTTTGGACTTTACTTTAATTTTCAAGGGGTGGATGGTGGGGTTTTTATCCCTTGAGGGACCACTCCAAGAGGTAAATAGGTTCCTCCTGCTTTTATGGGGTTTACTTAGTTCATTGCAAACTAATGCAAACTTCCTCTTTTGTGCAGTTTAATTTGTTGGAGGAATCTATCTATGCCAGTGAAAAGTAACAACATCCTACAACATGATAACTATGTTACACTACCCTATTCATAACTGGCGATAAGAGGACTAAAGTTCTGACCTAGTTGTTCCTACATTCCATGTTTATGTAGAGTTGACCGTGCATGGCTTAAATCATTATGGTTATCATTATTGTTATTCTTAAGGTTATGCAACCTTATCCACTTTGATATTCATCTTATAACATGTAACTTTTAAGGTAAAAAGCCTAGGGTTTAAGGATTGATTTATATGTCATGGAAAACTTTTCTTGCAAAAACTATGGGATATGTATAAATTATTTATGACACATTTCATATGCCATAAAAATATGTATTAACATTGTAATGGAGGGTTTATCTAGGGTTTTAATGCTAGCGTGGTGGACTATATGAAATCATTATGGGATTCACTATGGAGATGTGGGTTTGGATTTCATGAGTAGTGGAGGCTAGAGTAGCGCTTTTAATGCTGTTGGGAAAACGTGGGAAGCTAGCCTCATCCACTAGTTTGGTCATTAGTGTGATTCATTTGGTTTTTTTCCTCTGGTTGTCTGTGTGGTTTTGTGCTCTGAGCTGTTATGTTGCGTGGAGCAATAGTCTTCCATTTCGCCAAAAATTGTGCTCTTGAAATGGTTTTCTAGCACTAGTTTGGTTGTTTTCTTATGTTGAGGTTTAATATATTCCTCATAGCTCTGCATGTTTGGTTTGTAGGTGACAGGGGTGATTCAAAATGTGGCTTTTCGATGGCTCTTTCGATGGTCTTCAAAACCCTTTAAGCAGGTAAGCACTGTGAATTTCATAGGCCCTTACCTTTGTGCGTATGTGTGACAGAGTATTGCACTCTAGTTTGGGAGGGTTTATCTCTGTGTAAATTTGATTACTAGGTTAATAGTTAGTTTGGGTCCTTTTATGGTTCGGGCGTCCTAGGGATGCGACTGTATTTAACCTTTTACCATGAAGTGTCAAGTGTAAAGACTTAGGGGTGATTGGTTTCTATTGAGATGAAGACTCAAATTTGTGAATTGTTAGCTGAAAATACACACCTCCTATGGACAAGAGTTGATTCCCTAGTCTGAATGGTTCAAATCTAGAACAAAACACAAACACGGGATGCTAGACTCTCCCTAGATCTAGTTAATCACTTGAATGGAATGCCATGATGCTTCTCTCAAAGGTTTTCCTCACTATCATCATAGAAGAACCTGTAAAAGACGGAAGAGAACAAATAAAACATGATAGCATATGATATAATCAACTAGATCTATGCTTGTGACCAAGGAATCAAGCAATATAAACACATGAAAAAGTAAATATGGGAAAGAAAAGACATTATTTATTAATAAATGATTGGAGAGACTACAACCTTCATGCCTTGGTGTTGAGAGTTCCTTCCAATGGCTCCTTGTCTCTAACTTCACCTTGCCTTGAAACACTCAAGAATGATTTTGACAAAGTTGGGGTACGAAACACAATTATTCCTCCTTTGTCCCATGGGGGATGAGATAGTATTTAAAGGCATGGGAGGATAGGTATGGTTGAGGATCTCATGGGTGAGGTGGAGATTAGATCCTAAAAGGGATGAGGCTCCACATAGGAAATCTTCGAGAATCCTCTTGAAGCTTCTCTTTTTCCCTTCAAAACTTGAGCACCGCTTTCCCAAAGAAGCAAACAGGTGGTGATATGGGGGAATTGCTTTTGGAAGCAAGGGAAAGAGAGGTGGCACCTCTCTTTTCTCATGTATTAGGAGCAGTGTTAGATATTTGCTTCTTGGGTAACGCTTTTGGTCAATGGGGAAGGAGCATTACAAGGGAAACTCTGAGGGATTGGAGTAGTCAAGGGGATACCTATCTCATAACATGAGGATGATGAGAGTTCGATATAATAGAGATTCCCCCCAAAGTACAATGGATAGAGGGAAACTATAGGAAATATACTCTAAAAGAATAAGGTATAGTGTCAAGGTGAAGGTCCAAAGGTCAGAACTTCTCAAACATCACCAAATGTCTACAACACATTTTGATACATGTCCCAAATGAATCACAACATGGCAACAGACCAATACAATGCAAATCCATGTGAGATACAAAAACATCATGGCTACTAAAATATAGTGTATATCCATGTGAAGAAGACTCAAATTTGGACATACCTACCAGACATACAATGTAGATCTATGTCATACAGATGCAAATCTGAGCATAGCCATGAACATACAAATGTGGATCCATTCTAGGACTCATAAAAAACTCCATCGCAACCTGGGGAAAGCAATGAACACTTAACAAATACCCATGGTCTTCGTCTCGTCTTCCACAAAGTACGGTTCTATCCATGTGATTACAATGATATGAAGTCGAACATGGTAGAAACCACTTGATTACTAGTCAATGATGTGAGCCGTTAACAAGTCCGAGGGAGATCACCATTAATGTTAATGATTCCCAAGGTACTCTAGTAAAATCTACTGAGTGTGAATACAGGTCTTGGTGTCAAACACCCAGTCAATTCTATTGATCAAAGGTCAATGATGTGAACCTATGTCGAGAGAGAGAGAATCTGTCATTAAGGCATATAGATCTCAAGGTACTAAATTTTTTTCTAAGACTATTTCCCAGATAATGAGCTGACATCGAAAGGAATAGTCTTGTCGAAGGAGGGCCATCATGAATCCCACATGAACGAGATGAAACTTGGAACAAAGTTCTGGAATTTTGTAGCTAATGTAACCATAGGACTGATTCAAAAAAGTTGTTTTGATTGCCAGTGTAAACTCTCAAAATAGTTTCCCTTTTGAACATAAGGCGGCAGGACTGAAGACTTGGCAGCATTGACTTGACGAGGTGGAACACAATGCGACAACGTATAATGCAATATTTGGGAGACTCAAAGGAGTGGCATGACTCATGAAAGTGGATCTACTTGAAAACAAGCTGAATACCCAATTGATTGAATGAAATGCAGAAAAGTGCCATGTTCAAAGGTGACTAACAATGCTCATTATTGCAAAATGTTTTCCCTTTCCCTTAATTTTCCCATCATGATTGATGAGTGCCTCTTTTCATTTTTACGAGTTCAAAGAGGGTAACAAACACTTGTTGTAGATCATCAAACGATGAGTCCAAACTCATATGTTTTATGAACCTGAGAAAGGAGGGGTTCATTCCCAAAAAAGGGTCTTTCAATGTTTATTTTAACGATTCCAATGAAAGAAAACACAGTGTAGTTCATGTTTAGAGAGTCTGAACAAACTAAAGAAAACTCCAAAGGGTCCTTTTTCGTATGATTTAGTCCCTAAGGCTCGAAAAAGTATAAAATAATACCTTATAGAACTCTTCTAGTCATGATTGGATGGAGTGTTCCTTTTTTGTAAATAGTCCATCCGAGCCGAAAAAGAGATAACCTACCGTCATAGAGATGACTCTTCAAATACTTTTATGAGTATGAAGAAGACAAGTACTCAACTATCTTTTCACATTTTAAGAGTTTGAAAAGATCTTAAAGAAGACTCTATTAACCTTTTTCATGTTTGAATCCAAAGCATGAAAATGTAATAAACTAAGCTCAAACCACTTTTCATGTTTTAACTAGAGTGTGAAAAATGAAAAGTAAGCTCCGACACTGTCTTACTGTTTTTAACAAGCACGAAGATAAGTTGAAAGAATGCTCGAATATAGGTTTCATTTTTACACAAGTTTGAAACCAATGGGTAAACTATGATTGAAAAATCCCATTAACATGATATCCAGAGGTTGGAGGCTTGCCCCCAGCATGATCACTAGTGAGGCTTACCCCTAGCATTGTTGCTATGGGCTCGATATGCCCCCAAATATTTGTTTTGTTTGACGATTCTTCTTCCATACCCAATATAAAAACTTGGTTATTAATGTGAAAATGTTGACCAGGGGGGTAGGAAGAACGCGAATCGGGAAGGTAAAAAGAAGGTTCAAGTTCTAACACTAAAGGGAAGACTTAACTCAAAGGAAGGGGATCTGTTTCATTTTTACACAAGCTTGAAACAGAAGGTAACTATGCTTGGAACATGGTTTCATTTTTATGCAAGCTTTAAAGCAAAAGGTAAACTATGCTTAAGGAAACCTACTTCATTTTTTAACTAGTTTGAAATAGAAAATGAACTATGCTTAAGAATGGTTTAATTTTTATGCAAGCTTGAAACCAAAAGGTAAACTATGCTTGAGGAGATCTATTTCATTTTTTAACGAGCTTAACATAGAAAATGAACTATGCTCAGCAATGATTTCATTATTATGCAAGCTTGAAACCAAAAGGTAAACTATGCTTGAGGAGATCCATTTCATTTTTTAACGAGCTTGACATAGAATGGGAACTTTGCTCAAAGTCATCTATTTCATTTTTTAACGAGATTGACATAGAATGGGAACTATGCTTGCAACAAGTTCTAAGCCAACATGATTTCTAGAGGTTGGTGGGTTTCCCCCCTTACATAAGAAGCTAGCAACTTAACTCCAGTATGAAGTCCAGAGGCTGGATCCATGCCCCCCATTTTACCTATGATGGGAAGAAGTTAATTAGAAGGGGAAAGAGCCACAAAAACATGCGGGACATTTAGGGAAGTCTGATGACTAGAAGTCACATGATAAGCAGGTTTAACAAAAGAAAACTGATCAACGGTCACAATCTTCCCATCATGGGGAAAGTATATCACTTGAAAGAGTGTGGATACTACAGCTTTCATGGCATAAACATAATCACATCCAAGGAGCAAATTGAAATGTAAAGGACCTTGGATTACCATAACATCGATGCAGATAGTTTTTCCTTCCAAATTAATAGGAAACTAAGGAAGGATCCCTAAAGGTGTTGTAGGTCTTCAATTAAAATCCAATATCTGATCGGTAGCTAGCACAAGAGGAGAAGAACCTATGGCTTGTCAAGTGGTAGAGGATAGAATGCTAACAGAAGCCCCTTCATCAACGATAGTGTGAAGTATACTCTTAGCGGCAACTCACACAACTATCTAAAAAGGAACACTAGAATGAAGACGATATTTTGTTAGGTTACTCTAGTCAAAGGAAATAACCTCACTACTTAGAGAGGGTTTTGTCGAAAGAGGCAAAACTCTTCTTGCATAGAACAATCAGAACTAACTATAAAAACTTCAGCTGAATGGTTTTCACTCTCAATTGGAAGAGAGGGAGATGATGTCGACTAGACCACTTTAAATTCACCCTTCAAAGGAAGAGTGGGATCAATCATGGATGAATCTGGATTAACCACTTGGAATTCACTCTTGGAAGGAAGAGTGGGATTAACCGTAGATGAAACCGAATCAACCAATTTAACTTCACCCTTCAAAGGAAGAGTGGTATCAACTAAGGATGGACTTGGATTGACCACTTCAATTTCAATTTTCAACGGAAGAGTGGGATCGACCAAGGTTAGAACTAGATCAACCACTTTATCAACTAATGGGGGTTCAAGAGATAACTTACAATAACCTGTTGGAAGTCATTGACGAGAAACATTAATATCTTCCAACAACTTAGAAGCTTCATCCATGCAAGGATAAAGGTAAGTAAAGTGCATGTTCTAACAAAGCAATCAAGGATTTTTGACTTTACCCTTTCAACTCTTAACCACACAAGCACTGGTTGAGGGGGGATCATTAGTATGATGACTATAGGATGATGACATCAATTTTTGGGAAACCTTAGACCACTCTTCTAAAACCAGGGACAAACCATGTCAATCTTTCAGACGGTGATCACCCTTGCAAAGCCTACAAGGGAATTTGGGTTTATGCGGTCTTTGGGTGTGTAGATCAACACTCTCCACACTAGGAGGAGTGATTGGTTGATACTTGGTTGTTTGTTTGTTTTTCTTCTTCTTCTTATCCACCTCACTACTAGTACTACAACTTTCAATAAGCAAAGAGGTAGAAAGACACATCTAGTTAGGAAGGAGAGGGATCAACATGAGGTTGATGCTCTTGTGATGAAGGATTAGGATCAAAAGAAACTAGTGTACATGTGATTACTGGACTAGAGAATAACCAAATAGGTAATCTAATAGTCAATCTAGGAAGGCTTAACGTAGTCATGAGAGGAGGACCAACATCCCCATATGGAGGGAACACAAAAGACATGTTTGGTAAAGGAGTCTCTTGGTTGGTAGTCTCGGAAGGTGAAGCCATAACTATGTAACAAAATTATCTCTCTCTTCTAAAAAATCCTAACTGTACAGACAACAAGCACTACTCAAACTAAATAAGCAAGCAAAATATGTGAGAGGAGTGGATTAAAGGTTATTTTTATCACCAGGATTATCAAGACTTTACAAGCTTCACCCGTAAAGCCAAGACGTCCAAAAGGTTAACTCGGTTTGGATAGGGTATCCTAGTGGGGTCTCCTGATATATGCAAGATATGTGGAGCTCAAATTGGTAGTAATGTTTTCTAATGAACAACCGTTCACAAGGGGCCTTCCTATATACAATCGAGTACGTGAAGTACCTTTCTATATACCTCAAGGGTACGTGAAAGGTCGTTCGATATACTGATGGTACGTGGAAGAACCACATGAGTCCCGAGTTGTAATGCGGACAAATAATGACAGCTCCTACGTTTAATGATGCCCGAACATGTCTCTAACCTATCACAAAAATTGCTAAAAATTTTAAACCTAAGCTAGCGCTTAATTTTATCTTGTGCGTTTAGGTGGAACCACAGAGTGAAAACTTGAAATTAAAGAAGATGCACACTAATCTATATGATAATGCAAGTTTTCCTCTTCAATGAAATTCTACCTAAGAGAGGGAGAGAGACTTTCAATTTGTTTGAAACATAGAATAAATCCCATACAACAATAAAAGACACTTGTTTATTTGGTCCTTTCCTAACTTAAACAAACAAAATCTTCTCTTTTGAACTGAAAAAGAAGTGAGATCTCTAATGAAAACCAAGAAAATATTGTTACAACTTTATACAAAAGTGTTCATATTTTTCAACTAAAGTGAGAATGAATTAATCACAAAATCATACAATAACTTTCATATGCACTTTTCCACAACTTCATGAAAAATGAAAAAAAACATACAAAATCATGTATAACAAACGGAGAAAAACTGAAATGAATCTTTTCTTGTTCTATCAAAGGAGATAGAAATCAGATATCTAACAAAAATAAGTTCTATTCAAAGCCAACTATGAAGCTTGAAAGACCAACATCAATCAAAATTATTGAGGATAATTATGGATTCTTGATTGAGTTTTCTATTAAAAAATGAATTGTAGAGTTCAAAAAACAACTGTAACAATATAAAGCATGCATCTTAGATACTAGAAGAACCTTTTAAGAATCAAATACCAAACATGGCTAAGAAGAATACCTAACACCGCTTCTACAGGTGTTGAACAGGGAGTTACCAGCCTGTGCACCGATTCTTGCACAGAGGAACAAAGCGGTGGCACCACTTCTAGCAGGTTCACACCAGGGTGTTACTAGGTCCAGTACCACTTCTTGTACACAGAGATATTGTGGTGGCATCACTTCATTAACATAGAGGAAGAGAGGTGACAGCTCCAGAACTGCACTTATAACAAAACTCAAGAGCGGTGCCCAAGATGGTGATTTGAAAAATAAAAAAGCAAGAGAAAAGGAAGTTACAGACTGAAAAATGAACCCAAACAATCACCAAAAAACCCAGTGAACAAAAAATATGAATATCTTAAGGTAGACAGAGGCAAAACAATCAAATTCAAAGTAGATCTACAAATCTATGCATGGAAAATTAGATCTAGAAATTGCAAATGAAGGTGTAGGTTTCAACTTACCAATGATCTAGTATTCGAAGTAGTTCTCCCCAGTGGAGTCACCAATTTTGTTAGCCGAAAATACACACCTACTGCAGACAAGAGCTGCTTCCCTAGTCCAAATGGTTCAGATCTAGAACAAAACACAAACACGGAATGCTAGACTCTCCCTAGATGTGGTTAATCACTTGAATGGAATGCCATGATGCTTCTCTCAAAGGTTTTCCTCACTATCCTCGTAAAAGAACCTATAAAAGATGGAAGACAACAAAGAAAACATGATAACATACAATATAATCAACTAGATCTATGCTTGTGACCAAGGAATCAAGCAATATAAACACATGAAAGAGTAAATATGGGAAAGAAAGGAAATTATTTATTAATAACTGATTGGAGAGACTACAACCTTCATTCCTTGGTGTTGAGAGTTCCTTCCAATGGCTCCTTAGCTCTAACTTCACCTTGCCTCCAAAGACTCAAGAATGATTTTGACAGAGTTGGGGTATGAAACACAATTCTTCCTCCTTTGTCCCAGGGGGGATGAGCTAGTATTTAAAGGCATGGGAGGATAGGTATGGTTGAGGATCTAATGGGTGAGGTGGATATTAGATCCTAAAAGGGAGGATCTCGAGCTCTAGTTGGTCCTAAATGATAGGGATGAGGCTCCACATAGGAAAGATTTGAGAATCCTCTCGAAGCTTCTATTTTTTCCTTCAAAACTCAAGCATCGCTATTCCAAAGAAGCAAACAGGCAGTGATAAGGGGGCACCGCTTTTGGAAATAAGGGAAAGAGTGGTGGCACCTCTCTTTTCTCATGTATCAGGAGTGGTGCTGGCTCTTTCCTTCTTGGGTAACGCTTTTGGTCAATGGGGAAAGAGCATTACCAGCTCAAAAGAGGGAAAAATTGCAAGGGGTTAATTTATTCCTTCATTTCTCTAGGGAAACTTTGAGGGATTGGAGCAGTCAAGGGGATACCTATCTCATAACATGAGGATGACGATATTTCAGTATAACATGAATATATTTTGGTTTTTGTTTCAATTGTATGTGCTAATGTTTTAATGGAAGAACTCTGTGTTTGGATTTTAAGTGATGCAAAATATTTAGCATTACAGTGCCATTTCTTGCAATGGAACTATGTAAATTGTGCATGTGTTTGTTTACTTCTTATGTGTTATATTTGTGGAATTTATGGATTATTATCGTGGTTGGGGTTTCTTGTTATGGCCATGATCTTTGCTCGGCCCTTATGGGAACATGTTTCCTACACATATGGTTTCTATGTTATTGTAGGTCATGACTGTGTATGCGTTAATAGTAGAGTTTAATTAATTGTTCAAGTATGGGGTTTTTGTTTACAACAATGAGCTTGGAAGGTTTAGGATTGGACTTTAGATGGATATGCATCCTTTCATTTTTTTAGTTTAAATTATATGAAGTTGGAATTAATGGGTACAGCATGGCTTTATTTTGTGAATTTGGATGATTTAAATGGAAACTTAGTGGGCAACCAGTAAGGCGAAACCCTTCACTATGTATGTTGCAGTGTTATCCATTTGTGTTTATTATTGATACCTACAGGATTTGATTCCTGGGCAAGTAATTGATTTGTTTTTTTTTTAAGTTATAGGCCTATAGGACTCGATCCTAGGCTATCCTAACACTTGGACTGGTGTTAACACAACGTTATGTTTTTGTTTTGGCAACAATGACGATATGATTCAATCCTGGGTTTTTAAATTGATTATGTTGGTCAATAAATTGGTTTACAATATGTATATATTTAGTTTTTGGTGTTTGGTTTATAGTAGTTGAGATATTTGAAATGTTACTTTTGCCTACGGTCAAACCTTTCGATGGCTGGCTTTTGTGTAGAGGGTTTTATAATGGAATTTGTTTGGGTTTTATTAAGACTTGTAATTGTTTATGTTTTAGTATAGAAATGGTATTTAATTATGTTCAAATATGTGAACAGTGTGTAGGATATATTTGATTTTAACATAGATTTATTTTTAGTTTCAAGGATGTAAAGCATTTTTGAGAGTTCTATTTTTAAGAATGAATTTAAAGAAGATAGAAATATTAAATGCTTGAAATATGAGATCTTCCAGCTCTTGATCATTTAAGTTTTAGAGTTTTGGAATTGTTAGGAATGTGAGAGATTTGACCTATGGTTTTGTTGGATAATTTTGTTTAACTTTAAGTGAATTTTTTTTGCTTTTGCATCTAAGTTTCAACCATAGCCAGGAATCTAGTTATCTTAAATAATATAGAATCTGTTAGAAAATTACACTATTATAGAGAATAATTAATTTACTATATGAATGATAGAAAGAGTAATACTGAAATAATAGTGACCATATTGTTCCTATGGTTTTGAAATCTAATAAAAGCATATGTGACAGTCTAAAACAATACTAGCAAATATAACCTATATTTTTCTAACTAGGTAATCCTGATTAAGTAAACTAGACACCCTATTGCATAATCTCTACTTCATAAAATCTGATTTTAAGTTTTGTAAACAAATTAAACCTAGATTCTCTTTAGGGATATGTAAAATAACCTAACTACAAAAATCATATAATATACATATTTTTCATTCTAGCTTATAGACCCTTCATTTCATAAGAAAATTGTATGAACTAAAAGGAAGAAAAATAGACCTCATACCTGCAATTTGAAGATGTTTTAATGGATGGAAACCATGCACACTCAAACACGTAACATTAACAAGTACATAGAGAGTTCTGACCTCTGTTCAGTGAACTGAATAGCTTGTGAACTACCACGTTCCACCCAACCATGACCCATAATTGTTCTTGGTTTCAATTCGGATCTCCCGAGCTAGTTCGACATGCAAGTATCTTAGAGATCCTAAGGTAAGGATTCCCTATATGGGATAACAGGTTCTGTACCAGTTGTATTTTCCTCTTGGGAAAAATTCTCTCTAAGAACTCTCTTGATAATAATAATCAGGTAGCATAGATGGAAAATCAAAAGATACCCCAACCTCTCTTTGGATTGGGTCTTTATAGAATGTTGGTCCCCATTTTGTCAACATTTTTGGGTTAAATACTTTACATATTAATGCATATTTTGTTACCTTTTGGCATCTTTTGCACCATGCAGCTCACCGTTCAAGCCTTAGGTATGAATAAATTTAAGGTTTATGTCAATTATGTTTATTATCTTCATTTTATGGTCTCAATGGTTAAAATTGACATAATATGAAGTGCATTTGATGTATTAGTTCATATGTATAATTATTTGCAGGTTATATCGTCTTTTAGATAATTTAGCTAGATATATGGAGAGCATATCCAACTTGCTGTCCAGATCACCAAACAGACCACGCATTGTTGGTAGTAGATTTTTGTGCGTTAAAGGCACAAAACGTCAAGGAAATTTCATCACCACACACCAACATCTCAGCATCAGTCTTCTTCTAGAATAAGTGCCCATCTAATGTCTCTGTGTGACACCTTGACACCGACTCTGATTTGGACTGAAGTCATAAGCCACATCGTGGTCTAGAGGGAACCCGATATGGGAGAGAAAAGGAACTGTCATTTGTTAGTTTTTAATACACTTATTTTCCATAATGAATTCCTTATCGCGAAGAGCACTCGACCACTAAAGGGTCGACTTGCTTTCCCTCCATCAAATAATGTATTTATAGACGCTGTCACGTAACTTAGGAACGAGTCTTTTTAGTCTCTGTCTTTTATTTGATACAATTAGTTAAGTCTAAAAACTTTGTAATGTTACCATTTTAATTTGATGAAAGTTCTATTGTGTTGTGTATGATCATGTTTGATTAGAATAGCATTACTCTGTTCACTGGGAGGGCCCCCTGACAACAGAGTTTTTACATCTTTGTGTAGGTTTTCTTATTTCTTTCCTCAGCAATTAGTATAATTATCTTTATAAGTTGTTTGTGTAGTTTTTTTTCTGTAATCATTCATGTCTCTTGTAGCATAGATTTCAGTTCAATATTATGCTGAGTATGTAGGATTCTTTTTATCAAGTGGCAACTGGTTGCACCTAGAATAGATTCTAGATTCTTTTGCACTTAGAATAGCTTTCAGATTCTTTTGCGCATAGTACAGTTTTCAAGTTCTTCTGCAAAGTCTTTATAATTCATTGCATCCTTTCTAGACTGAATTTCTTTGATTAAATTATAGTGAATCTAGTTCTGTTTATTCCAGTTTTTATCATGAATTTTCTTAAGAGTGTGTTAGTTTGTTAAATGTTTTGAATTATGAAATTATCTTAGGTTATATTTATATGGAATTCAATCATTAAATAGGTTTACTTCTTGCTTTTACATTGCATTAGCACATGCATGAGGTAGCTTCTCTTCAATAAACCATTTAGATTTACTATTTTCTTAAAGTTTTAGCATTTTCTTCAAACAGTCTGTCATTCAAACAGTCTGTTCCACCGTTTATATAGACCTTCGTTTCCACCTGCTATCGAGTCGGTCATTTAGTCCTATGTGTATTTACTCTGTTTTAAGCCTATTTTCTTAGTTTTCTAATTATGTCTTGATAGTAATGGTTAAATAATAATTGTATTTTACCTTAAGACCTTTAGATAAGATTGTTTAGACCCCTTTGTTAAACCTTATTTCTTTTCCTTCTTTCTTCTTACCTTATGCATAGGAATGATATTATGTAATTTAACTCATTGTATTGATCTATAATTGAGCCTTTGATTTAAGTTGTTCCTTTCTATATGAGGTCTAAGTTACATGCATTAATAGATTAAGTGCTTTACACATAATACGATTTGTCCTCTTAATCATGTAATTAGGGATCTATAAGATAGAATTCAAATCACTCTTCATAAATATTCTAAATCATGTCTACTCTTATATAGTATTTTGTGAGAACAAGTTGTGTGTATTTCTAAATAATCATGTTTACTATTTCTTGTAACTGGACATTTCTCAGTTTTCACATTTTTGTGGAGATCAAACTAGACTTAATCTCGTTTATCTTTTACACTTCTTTTGAGATCCATTTTGATACTTCTCCTGCTCCAGTTCCCATTATGGTAAATGCTTTCCCTCAAAATAATCAAGGAGAGTGGAACTAAGATGATTTGGTTTGATTTATGTACATTAGTTATTGTATGTGCAATATTGTAAATCCTTCTTGATGTAGTCATTCTCTCAAGTAAAAGTCAATCTCTCTAGATAGAATAGTTTCATTTTCATAACATTTTTCATGATTGGATACCACTCTGCCTAGACCTTTGTTCTATTAACTTAACTATATTAGATCCTTAGGAGTTCAACTCAAGGTCTTTCGATCTTTAGCTTTGTCGATGTATTACCATGATACTCTCTACCTTTGCATATATTTTGTAGCAACTCTAAGCCTAGTAACCCCGATCGATAATTAAATATTAGGTAAATTGTTCAAGAAAGTATTTTTCCCAACATAGACAATCTTTAAGAAAAGGGGCAGTTAAATGAATCTAATAATTTGTTTTCTTGAAATAACCCTTTTTACTTAATTTAGGTGAATTCAATATTTATTTATTTTAGCTTAGGAACTATTTTACTAGTTCCTATTTTGACTCTTTTAGGTATTTAAATATTTAATTAATATTAGTAATAAATAATAATACATGGATTATTTTATTTTATTTATAGTTACTATTATTAATACATATGCTTACTCTTTTATTCACATTATATATAAACTATATACACATATACCATTGTTAACATTTTTACTTTGGGTATCATATACCATGATCCTGAATCACATGATACTTTTCTTTTTAGCTTATAGTTACTTATTTATTAAGGCCTTCAGGTAGGGGTTAGGTCAACTAGGTTAGGAAACTCTACACCTCCTTACTTGTTGGATTACCTCGTATAGCATGGTAGTACTTCAGTACTTTATAAGATACAAAAATTCAAAATTTCATTTAATCACTTAAAAATAAGTAAGATGTGGTAAATGTTTTATCAGAGTTGTTTTCACTAAACATATTAATTTTTTAGTAACTCCTAGCGGTTATTCAGATCCCACACTAAATGCTAAGAAATAGGGAATTACAACTTAGTGCAATTCCAGAGCTCTTCGCTCAACGTTAATGCTAGGTTGTATTTGTATGGTACACCTAGGGATAGAATGGCCAAGGATTTGATGTTCTAGAGCTTATGCTCAACATCAAATTGGAATGCTCCAGGGCTTATGCTCAATACTTCCAATTCTTATCTTTTCATGTGCTTCAGAGACTTATGCTCAACATAAAGGTTTCATAACTCATGTTCTCTAGAGATTCTTCCTCAGCACAAACATCAAATACTCATGTGCTCTAGAGCCTCTTGCTCAACACAAACATCAAATACTCATGTGCTCTAGAGCTTCTCGCTCAACACAAACATCAAATATGTATGTGCTCTAGAGCTTCTCGCTCAACACAAACATCAACTACTTGTGTGCCTTAGAGCTCGTGCTCAACACAAATATCTCAACAATTATGTGCGTTAGGGTCCATGCCCAACACATGAAATCATATATATAAAACATATGCATTTGACTTATTCCCAATATAACAAACAAATCATCATTCTCATGTGCAGTGGGGTATTATGCCCAATATACAAAATAAAACATCAAAGCAACATCACATGCAATGGGACTTATGCCCATAAGTCTCAAGTCAAAAAAAATTGGATATTACATAGGGAAACCCAAGTTGGACTTAAGTACTTGGACTAGATCCTTCAGTTGAACTCTAGAATGACTAATCCTTCCATATAAAAGTTATTTCTCCCATATAAAGGAGAATTCTTTGATTTATCAAAGCAATGATGTTGTAAAGTCTTGCTGGACAATGCTCCATAATTCTGTGTGAAGTCATATTCTCATGTGGACCTCTAGTTATAGTAGGTACCCATGAGGTGGACCTCCAATTACAAAGGTAAATGATTTGCATTTTGAAGAATTAATGTTGTGCGATATATTAATAACCATGATTGTCGATTTCTATGAAGTCTCATTTAGAGACTTGGCACTTCTAGAGTGAACTACTTTAGCATATGATTATATTGTCCAAGATTAATATAATATGATCATGACATCCGACAAATGTTCTTATTATAATCTTATATGATAGATAATTTAAAGTTAGGAAACATTGGACATGCAATAAAAGATAAGAGATAAAGATAGATGCATAGAGAACAAGTGAATTCAAATTTCTTATGGGAATACTTCAATAGACTAAAGGTGAACTTTGATTGTTAAAGATTTAGTTAAAGCTTCACTAATGTAACAATGTTTTCCTTGGTTAAATATTGTAAAGCTTCAGTTAAAGCAACAATGGAAGCATTAGTTAATTAAAGGAAAACTCACAATGGTTACTTGAGTAAATCAATCAACGCGATTTTAGTTAAGATTAGTTAAATAAAGTGTTAATAAAAAGGAATTATTTAACTAAACTATTGGAAGGTGACACTTCAGTTAACTAAAAAAATATACTTTAGTTAAACTAAAAGATGACACTTGTTTTACAACTATTGCATAATGTTACTTCAATTAGCATCCTAAATAAGTGATCCTACATCCATTTATAAGGAGATTTCACTCTGAAGTTAGTTAAACATTATTAAATGTAAAAGATGAAAGGAATGATGCATTGATTGAAAAAACCTAGATGCACAACAATTATCCAAGAAGGAGATTCACTATAGTTTGAATGGGGGGCTAATTCCCCACATATTGATTCACTATTCCTTGCATGGCACTAGTTTGACATGTTATTTATTGTATTGAACTCATTGGAACATTAATATGGTTGATCTCTCTTATCTTTTTCTCCTTATCAACACCTAGAGTGTTTGTTCTCTCTTATATTCCACTTGGGGTGTTGAAAAAAATATTCTATTGTAAAAGACATCCACTGCTATGTATCATAATTATGATCTGAAGATTTGTTGGGGTTTTTATCCTCATTTTTTTGATTGTTTTCTCAAGGTACATCACGTGTTATGGTTGAATGTGATTTATGTGATTGAGTGGATCGTTGTTATTCAATTATTCAGTATCTCTACAGTCAAAATAATTAAATATCAAAGCTCAACATATTTGCAAAAAAATAGGCATGGTATTATAGCTCAAGGTGTGAAGGATATAAGATTTTCCTAGCAATATTGAGCCTACAATAATCTTGAGGCATTGAGAAATATATATGAATACTATTGTATCGGTATCAGTTTGACCAGAAGATCGACTTATGGCCACTTCAAATTTCAACACTTCAAAGTCCAGGGTTATAAACATCTAGGAAGAACATGACTTGGATGGCCACATATCCAAAAAGGAGGAGGCACCTACCTCTAATGCAGGGCTTATCAACTTCAAGAATAACCAAGATAAATCCAAATATACCATCTATGATTTGGTGAAGGAAAAATTGATGCCTATGACTACTTCGTTGAAGACCACAAAAGAATGTTTTGATACATTGAAGAACACATTACAAAACCTCAATATGGAGAAGGATGAGACAATGGCCTCTTTATTCACCAAGATCTGTCAAGTAAGGGTTCAACGTACTAGAATTGGAGTTCTGGTGGATGAACATGGTCTAATCCAAATTGTTATTGATGGTATCCCATCCTTATGGGAGACATTCTTGGTTGATGTTAATGGTCGATAAGTGAAACCTAACTTCGATAGGTCATGGCATGGCTACCTCCAACAAGAAGGGTGGATCTAGAGGAAGGCCATGTGCACGAAAGAAAAAAACCTTGATATTATGGTAATGATGAAGAGAGGGTTGATGAGTTCGAGGCACAGAGTATGCACATATTCATTATATTCTGCATGAGACACCCTTCACCCATTTATATATTTTCTACCTCTTGCATATGATCAAATTTGCTAGCTAAGATGCAGTGAATAAAGAATATCAAGACCTAGGAACTCTAGTAATCTCCGCAAGGAATCAGATATCAAGAGGGATCCCACAAAAAATAAAAGATAAGTTTTTTTATTTTGATTATCAATTAATATTGTAAGTAAGATCTTAATGTTTTTGAATATGTTTCATTACAGTATATGCAGATCTATATTCCTAGAATTAGGAAGTATGTATAACATGATTAGTTTTCTTTTGATTTGTGAATAGTAAAGATCATGTGGTACATGTCATGATTAAATAAGTAGCATATGGGGTTGCATAACATTCCATGATATATGGATGGAGGTTGTGTTGAAACATTTGTTAAAATGTTTACATAATTGTGTGAACTATTTGTCATTGGGTTGAGATATTCATGTGATTGAATTTCATGATTATGCAAGGTTTTCAATCACGTGAAAAAATTTGGATTGTAGGTAAAAACCATATGATATGACCTGCAAGCGGAGAATAACAAGTTTTAATGGAATATCTCGAAAGAGAAAAGGAACCAGCTTTTGGTTCTCCCAATTTAAATGTTGAGAAGGATAAGACATAAGTTTTCTCAGATTCACAAGATACTGAAGATCCAATAGGACCAGTTGATGAACCTCCTAACAAAAAAAGATATGCATGGTTCTCATATACATAATTAATCATATTGCAATATTCAAGGATATTAACATGATTCGTGGGATTAGAGGTGTGGGAAGTTGGGAATTTATTGCAACATAACCATTATTCTCCCAAAAAGGACAAAAAAAACCTAAAATGAGAATGGGTCAAAAGCCATGGATAAATACCATACACTATGAAAAACCATGGGTCAATACCATGGGTAAGAAAAACTTGGATCATCCTATAAATACATTGTGCAGGTCTCCCTACAAGCATTCCCAAAACTTTACATTATTACACTTTCAAAATTTTGATTCCTAAAATTTCTCACGTCCCACAGCTTTTACCACACCATCCCAAGTTGCATGTCGATATCAATCTCTATAACCCTTGATCCCTGTCCTGGTGAAAACTCTAGTTGAGATAAATAGAGACTAGGATCGTGGGAGCTGTCAGAGCACATCCTCAAATGTCTCCAGTGGCCCATGTTATTGAAAGGTATGTTTTATTTCTATTTTACTAGTTAGGTCATAAAATAAAAAATAAAATCAATATTTGTTTCTTATTGTAATAGTCAAGGTTGAGCTCCTCCCTTGCACCACGAACTATATCCTTAGATCTGGATGATCTAAGGTAGGTTCTTTTGCATGTAGCTGGAGAGAAAGACAAAACTGGTTTGATCCCCTTGGATCTCTATTTTTTCATGCATTTTTGTTGGTTTATTCTACTTGGTCACCCTCATCAGCCATAGATATAACCCCCTTGTGGAATATCTAAACTAGTCATGTCATAGTGCCTACCCCCCTAGCCCTAGCTGACAATGTTTCCTTAAACAAATTCTCAATTACTGTTGGATTGCACCTATCCAGCAGAAATATGCAACCTAGGCCACACCTTTCTTCTTGATAAGCATGACCTAGGTCAATTATTTTTCGCCAATAAGTGCGATTTGGACCTAGAGTATAGATTTCTCTTGTCCAGGCTTCCAGAGAGACCTCGATCACATTTGTGACCTAATTTAGTGCGACTTATTGTGCAGACACCCATGTTAAGTGTAACCTTTGTTTTTCTATTGATTTTCTATTTTGGTCGCTACTAGTTTATAGTTTTGTGTGACCTCGACCACACCTATTCCACCAACAAGTGCGACCTACAATTTTTCCATCTCTTTGATGTGTTTGATACCCTTTCTAGATACTCTTTCTATGTTTTACCCCTTCCCCAATTGTTTCCTTCTATATATGATTGCCTATAGCCCCTTGGTTTGTTTTAGTTGTCCTATTTTCCTTGTATGTGAGCCCATATTAGCTGAGATTGGTAGTTGAGACCCCTATGTTTCCTACACCCTTCAAATTTCCTTATGTTCTCATTTACTTATTTATGTTTTATTATCTGGAAGAATTAGTTGTTAGGTGTTGAAAAATATTTACTTTCACTACTGTTCTTTATTTTCATCATATGCGTCTTTGGCATGAGAGTACTGGAGTTTAGATATTACACCACTTGTGCATGCATATCACACCTTAAAATCAATTCTTGGTTCATGACCCCAAGCTGAGCCTAAAATTTATCTTAACTCAACCAACATTATAATCTCTTTTGAGGACCAAAAAAATATTGTAGTTAAATTAGGACACTGGGCATAGGAATCCAAATAACACCCCTTTTTCACTTGCATATGAGATATATTTGTTTTATTCTAGGGAACCAAAGTCATATAGTATTTGTTAACACAGTCACAGCTGATTTATCGGGAGACCTCTTGCTCTACGGAGGTAAGCCGCAATGAAGGGGTTATGGAAGTCATAGTGGAATACCGCACTCCATTCTAAACTGAATGCTAACACTTCACAGTCCTCCTTGTGGATGTCAAGGACCATATTGGGTGTCGAAGACCAAAGGGATGAAGTGCAGAGAAACCATCTGGAACTTGGTATGAATGAGGTAGCCTAGTTTCTAGTTTATTAGGACTCTTTCACCTAAGGTACATCTTAGTAGTGGGATTCTCTTAGCCTTTGATTCTTTCATTTTGTATTGTTTGACTATGAATTTCACCACCCAATAGAGGATATGATTTTCTGAGGGGATTACATATTGTAGTTAGAAGATTTTGTGCACTTATACCCCATAGGTTAGTGTGTCATTTTCTTCATAGGTAGTGTTGCTTGTTGGATTTCTAGTCGCATTGTTGTAGGCTCGCCTACTCTGACACGTTGTTGTAGTTCATTTTTAGAGTATTTTTTGGCCTATGTTCCACCATTTATCATCTCTCGTTCTACACACTCGGCTCTAGTTTGAATTTTGATCTCACGTTTGACAAGCTTGAGCCTTCATTCATTGTATATCATACCATCACACCACCATTTCTCCACCACGCTACTCCCATAGAATTAGGGGGAATACCCATCAGTTTTGTTCCTTGGATGATCATCGTCAAATCCATATTTGCTTCCATTCACCACCTTTAGGGGCATACACTCTAGGAAAGTCAGATTTAGATTCCTATCAATCCGAACCTACCTTGTTCACTGCCCTATCTAGCTCCATGGTTGGTGCACCTCCTAACCCCTTCCAAGGGGATTGCTTATAGTGTACTTGTGATTGTTTGTGACCCATCATATCGGGTATCCTTTCTATTGAACCTACAGGTCCTAATTCTAGTGGGCCCCTCTTCACCGCACACACTATTTCTAGTCTTCTACCAACTAGTGGTGGCCCCACTCCATCCAGGATGGTTCACACCATAACTACATTTATGCATGGGGGAATTCTCCCTTATGCCATTTATGCATGGGGGAATTTCTCCGTCAGGCCCAACACCATTGATGGCCCTCCCAGATCTAGTCCATGTCCTAATCTACCATTCATGGCTAGTCTCAACCTGCTTGATTTGGTGCAGTTGACAAATGACCCCATATGGCATGACCCATTATCGCCCCCCATGCCCACCAAAATCCCTTTGGACATCCCTAAGTTTTAGGGAAAGCTAGGATAAGACCCTAAAAACCACATCATGTACTTCCACTTATGTTGTTCCTCAAATATCATAGTGGATGAGTCTATCGGATTGCAGCTATTGCAGTGCACATTCACTAGTGTCACAACAACATGGTGTATTGTTTGAGATTTTGGACTTGATTAAGCGGATGAACAATTTTAACCCAAGAGTAACAAGTGTAGCAAGGATTCATTTCATGGTGGTCTTATCTTGTTATGCTTAAATGCATCTTGATTAGTGTACAACAAAGGTTCATTTCATGGTCTTAATATCTTGCTATGGTTAAATGTGTATTGATTAAGATTTAAATAAGCTTCACTTAAAGGGTGATTCTAATTTTTTTGTTTATTAAATAGTATTGGTTTTATGCTTACAATAACTCTGACAAAATGCTATCAAAAGTGAATTTACTTGCACAAATTAATGTTGGTTAACTTTTAAGATTAAGGGTGATTTGTTATGAAAGGTTATAGCCAAATTTTCTCGTGAAAGAAATTATACTTGAATTTTATTTTTTTATGCATTTTAGAAGGTTATATGGGTATGTTACAAATGGTATCAGAGCCATAGGTTTCAACCATGTCACCTTTTGGTGAACATCTAGTTCCGCTGCATTATGGAAAATTTTGTTCTAAACATTTTTGTGTTGGAATGTTTTGTGTATGAATAGGAATTTTTCTATAACAGGGTACAATGATTCCCTTACAAAATGAACATGAGTTCCCTCCTAAATAATTTAAACCAATATGTCACCCAAAACAGCCAGAACCAGAGTCTTCTGAAGTGATCCAGGTACTTGAAATAGTGAATAATTTGATAGTGGAAATATAGAGCTTCAAAGAGAAAACTAGACATCTTAAAAGGGATCAAGAAAAACAATAGGATATCAATGAAATATTATTGCAAATATTGAAGGAGAGAAAAATGGGGAAAAACCACCAGCAGAAGCAGGGACGAACCCAGAATTTGGGGACAGTGCCGAAAGAGAAGGATGTCTGGTGGAAGGTCAGATCCACCACAGCCAACCCAAACAACACCTTCAAGATCTGGTGGCTCCTATAGGTAGAAATACTACCAAATTTGTCCCTCAGCCAAATTCTACACTAAAATTACCTCCCCGCAATTTTACTCCTGCAACAGTGCTTCCACAACTCTACTTTTGCCTGCAACGGGTTTTCCGCACATGAAATGTGGGATGCGGGATGCACGATCAATGTCCCAAAGTTGATCCCCTGCAACTTTCCGTCTGCAATGAATTTACCACAACCAGGTTACATGATGTAGGATTCGAAATGCACGACCAACTTTTCAACATTGGCCCTCTCCAATTCTTCTCTTCTGGAACGCTTTCCCCCACAATGTTTATGGCCATCAGATATTTGTGGCCTTATCCATGACCATCGATCTATCTTTTAATTCATGTATCATGGATATTTGTGAATCTATTATCTCCCTCACAACGTTTTTTGCGGATCTCTTTTGGGCCGTCAGATCTTCATCTGTGAACTCAATCTCCACCATTCATTCTCTACAATAAATTGGTTAAGGCATAAAATCTACGGGTTGTGTCGATTGATCATAGAATTGATCAATCCATCCCACAATCTCTAATATTCATTAGCCCACTTCTTCTATGCATGCATTTACATCCTATTTCAACTTTTCAAGAAACAATTTAACACTTAAATCAATAAATTCATAGAAATACATAGATGTTCAGGAAACCGCTAAAGTTGGCCCTTCACGGATTCATGATTCAAAGCATTAAATGCATAGGGATAATAATACTACAAACATACATCTACTCTTCATATTAACCACCCACACAAACACACAACTGAGCTCTCGTTTTCAATCTATTAAAATATTTACAAGCAGAACCAGACGCAGGTCTGTCCGTCTCTCTGCAAGATCGAATTCTAATGCTGAAGAGTAGAACCCCCTCTAATTCTCTAATCTTCCGATTCAAGATAAAATATTACCTACTACATTGAGTGGTCCTACAACTAAAAACAAACAATTACAAAGGATGATGAAAAACATCCCTGTATCAAATAAACAAACTGCAACTTGATCTCCATGCAGGAAGTCATGATACGCAATCAATCCTACTAGTACTAACAGACTATGAATCATAAAAACAACAAAAATATGCCATATCATGTGACCAACTCATAGCATTGCTGGCATGCCACGATGCTCCTGCATTAGACTTACAAGGGTGAAACTTTATGAACCCCTGTTCATTAAATCAGCTACAGTTAAACCCTTTCCTTCCAACTCTCCAGTGCTCATCCAAGTGGAATCCTCTGTTGGTCACTTCTTTCATTTGACAAAATACTCTAGATAGTCCTTCTTCCTTGTAATCTTTACCACTTTAGTGTCTAGAATGGTATCAACTTCCAATGGTTGTTCCAAAGGCATCTGCCCCACCCATTGTAAGTCTTCAGTTGGATCTTCTCCTTCTACAAAGGTTCCAGTGTCACCTGTTACATAAAGATATAGATCTGCAACATTAAGTATTGGTGAAATACCCACTCCAATAGGCATCTCTAGCTCATAAGAATTTTCTAAAAATTTTCTGAGTATCCAGTAGGGTCCAATATTCTTCATCTTCAGCTTGTTATACTCTCCTATTGGAAATCTATCTCTCTTTAGATATGCTAAGACCAAATATCCTACTTTATAGTTCTTCTCTCTCCTATTGGAATCTGCTCTGGCCTGGTAACTGGTGTTACGTTTTTGTAACATTGCTTTCACTTACTCCTGTAGTTCACTGATCCTCATTGCAAACTCTTCTCCATCAGCACTCTTATTCTCTAGTTGACCTAAGTCACGAAGTTCACACACTCCTCTTGGATGCATTCCATACCGAGTTTGGAATGGACTCATCCATGTACTTCTGTTTGGTGAATCATTATAGGAAAAATCAGCTTGAGCTAACAATTTGTCCCACTGCTTAGGAATCTCTCCAATAAAAATTATAAACATCTTTCCCATACTTCTATTAACTACCTATGTTTGTTTATCAAACTGTGGGTGATATGTTGAACTGAAGTTCAGTATGGTACCCAAATTATTCCACAAGGTCCTCCATAAATGACCTGTGAACTTCACATATCTGTCTTATACAATACTTCTAGGTAAACCATGTAGTTTCACAGCTTCATTAAAAAACAAATTAGCGATATGTGTAGCATCACTAGTCTTGTAGCATGGAACTAAATGTGCCATTTTAGTGAATCTATCAACAACTACGAAGATAGAATCATGTCCCTTCTGAGTTCTTGGTAAACCCAGAATGAAATCCATACTCACAGAATCCCAAGGCCTAGTTGGAATAGGCAATGGTGTATACAACCTTATGTTTTGGATTCTACCTCTAACATGTTTTCATACTCTGCATCTACTTAAAAAATTCTCAAATTCAGACCTCATCCTTGGCCAAAAATAGAAATGACATAACTATCCAAATGTTTTATCACTGCCAAAGTGACCTTCCATACCTCCATTGTGTTTTTCCTGTATCAAGTTCTTTCTCATGGAACACTTTGGTACACACAATTTACTGTTTTTAAAAAGTAAACCATATTATAGCACATACTCCATCCATGGCTCTCTGTCCACCTCCACTCGATTGTTACAAGCTCTGTAAGCTTTTTGGAAATCAATGTTAGTCTCATACAAATCCCTTAAATGCTCAAATTCCAAGACTTGGATCTGATTCTCTTGCATAATCAACAGTATTCTACTTAAGGCATCAGCTACTCTATTTGACTGTCCACTTATGTGTTTCAACACAAACGTAAATATGTGTAAGAACTCAACCCACTTGACATGTTTCAAGTTCAATTTAGGTTGCTGCATAATGTATTGTAATGCATGGTTATCAGAATATAACACAATTTCTCTAGGAATTAAATATTATCTCCAATGCTTGATTTCTTGAACAATAGCATAAAACTCCTTGTCATAAAATGAATACTTCTACTTTGCATCATTTAGATTCTCAACGAAATACACTATAGGGTTGTCCTCTTGACTGAGTACAACTCCGATTGCTACTCCCTTGCATCACAATTTACTTAGAAAGGGTATTTGAAGTCTGGAAACTTCAATAAAGGTTTTTCATTGATATTCTTCTTCAATAACTGAAAAATACTTTGATCCTTTACTATCCATTGAAATGGTTGTCTATCGTTCTTGATTGTCTCGACAATAGATGCACAAATACAACTGAAATTCTTTATAAATTTCCTGTAAAAACTTTCCAATCCATGAAAGCTTCTTACCTAAAATATGTTCCTAGGTGAAGGCCAATCAATGATTTCTTGCACCTTTTCTGGATCCATCTTCAACCCATCCCTTGAGATAACAAAACCTAAATATACTAGCTTTGATTTCATGAGTGTACACTTATTCACATTTATCAGCAACTTTTCCTATTGCAACCTCTCTAAACCATATCTCAGATGCTTCAGATGCTCTTTTTCCGTTTGGCTGAAAACCAAAATGTCATCAAGGTAAACTATCAAAAACTTGCCTACAAAATCTCTCAATCCTTCATTCATCAATATCATGAAAGTGCTTGGTGCATTGGACAATACAAATTCCATGACCAACCACTCATACAACCCATCATTTGTCTTAAAGGTTGTCTTCAGCCATCTCCTTCTCTGATTCTAATCTGATGATATCCACTCTTTAAATCTTTCTTTGAAAAGCACGTTTCCCCACTTAGGCAATCCATTATGTCATCCATCCTTGGTAATGGAATTCTATATCTGATGGTAATGTTGTTAATTGCTATGGACTCAGTACACATCCTCCACTCACCATCCTTCTTTGGTGTCAGTACTGCACATGGACTCAAAATCTTTTGGACCAATCCTTTGTCCAACAATCCTTGGACATGTTTCCTCAATTCTTCATTCTCTTGAGGTGTCAACCTATATGGTTCCTTGTTTGGTAAACTAGCTCCTCGAAGAAAATCAATTTGATGACTTATGCCCCTCCTTGGTGGTAACTCATTGGGTAAATCATCCACCACGATGTCACTAAACTCACTTAGCATCTCCTAAATCTCCTTAGGTAGATCTGTCACGTTATTCTTCATTGTGACCACTCTCGGCCTCCATACCACAACATAGATTAACTCATCCTCCTAAATCTGTTGCAAATATTCCTTTCCTGACAGCATCAGAACTTTGGGTGTTAACTGTCCTGTTGTGCCACCTTCTTGCAAAGGCTGAAGTACATGTCTTATCACATTCTACTCAAAAAAATGAAAATTACGACCATCATGAGTCACTCTCTTATCAAATTTCCACGGTCTTCCTAACAGTATATCACAAACATCCATGGGAATAACATCACACAGAATCTTGTCCTTATATGGACCTATTTGGAAATCAACTTCACACTGCTCACTTGCCAGGATTTGATGTCCTTTATGTAACCAAGACACTTTGTATGGAATAGGATGCTTGGTCCTCTTCAAACTCAGCTTCTCCACCATCTCTATGGAAAAAATATTGTCAGTACTCCCACTGTCAATCACCATCTTACAACACTTCCCTTGGAATTTACACATGGTCATGAATAAATATTTTCTTTGAGTAGGCTCTTTGTGCTCCTTCTCAAGTTCCAACAAGACTTTGTTCATCATCAATGACTCTCCTATTTCTGGAAAAAAATCTGCCACTTTCAACTCTTCTTGCTGCTACTCATTTTAAGATACATAGGCTCCTCTCTATCCTATGTCTTCCTTCCCTGGACATTCAAATGATTTATGCCCCAACTGGTTGCATTTGTAGCACCTAATGATAGTTTCTCTGCCTCTTCCTCTACCCCTATCTCCTTTCTAAGGTTCTCTTCTACTAGTTTCAACTCCTTTACCGCTTCTCTTGCTAGTTAGAGTTACTGAACTCTCCTCTCTGGACTCCAAATATTCCTCTCCCAGCTGCTTGTCCTTGTCCTCTAGTCGAACCTTGACGTCTATTGAAGCTTTTCTTCCTTGCTATCTTTTCTTCTTCCATTAAGGAAAATTGATACGCCTCCTCCATTGTTCTAGGTGATATCATATTGATCTATTCTTGGATATCCATCCTTAGACCATTGACATATCTAGCATCCTTATTTGTTGACTCTTCCACATATCCCACCATTAGGTTTAATTTGTAGAACTCTTCAGTGTACTTTCTCACTGTTAACAATCGTTTCCTAAGGTTCAGTACCTGTCTATACAGAATTAACTAGTAATCTTTAGGAAATAACTTATCCCTCATCTTTGCTACCATCCTATCCCATCTCTTTATCAATGACTTATTCTTTCTCCTTCTTTTAGCTTGCACATTATCCCACCACTACGATACATGGCCTTTCAACCTCATTACAGCCAATTTGACTCTCTTATATTCTTCAACCTCATCATACTCAAATTATTTATCTATCTCAATGATCCAATCAATGAGATGCTCGACAATGAGAATTCCATCGTAGGTCGGCAACTCAGGTTTTAGCCTTGATGTTGCTCTTAGATTCGACCTAAAATAACCTAACTTGGGTGTTTCCTGCATAGCTGCATCTTCTTCTATTCATTCTTCAAGTTCAGGTTCACTTACATCCCCTGCTTCTGGGTCTCTTCATCTATTTGTCTCCATGGCTTCCAAACATGCTCATAGCTCCCTCATTTCTTCCATAATTTATGCATTCACCACTGGTCAAAGTTTGTCATGACCTCTTGCTCTACCTATGTGTGCATCCATCCTCTTACACTAAGCCTCTGCAATAACAGTTCTCTTTCACATTGTTACAACTTACCTCACCAAGCCCCTTCTCTGTACTTGGTCTTTTGGTAACGCTGGTTCTTAATCTAAAACCTCTTGAGCACTCTTCTTTGCTCTTTTAGGATTCTACAACTACGCTCCTATCTCACACGAGCTTCTCCTCACTCTGATACCAAAATTGGTGTAGGGTCAGATTAAACACGGCCAACCCAACCAACACCTCAAGGATCTAGTGGCTCCTACACTTAGCAAAACTTCCAAATTTGTCCCTCGCCCAAATTCTACACTAAAATTGCCTCCCCACAATTTTACTCCCACAACAGTGCTTCAACAATGGGCTGTCCACACATGGAATGTGGGATGTGGGAGGAGCAATCAATGTCTCAAAGTTTCTCCCCCATAAATTTCCTTCCGAAAATTATTTTCTGCAAGCAGGTTGCGGGATTTGGAATGTGCCATGCCAACATTTCCATACAGTAAATACCAATCGAATATACACACTGTAATCATATTAAATATTTTCCATGTAGTAATATGAACCAGTTTATACGTTGCAATCATTTTGAGGCTCGACACCGAGAAGCAAAGGAAACCCATCAACATAAACTATAATAAATTTACTAATGTCTACACTATCACAGCTATGAAATTGACATCACAAGGTTAATATTCATAGCTCATGACCATCCCCAAAATCAATGCACAGATAAGTAAACAACACCATGAATCACCATAAATGAACATTTAACCTTTACATTACACAGTTGTGAATTGGAAAGAGTTCCATTTCCAACAATGGCATAGATCTAAATATAAACCCACTATGTTAAAAACAAACCCAAAATGTTAATTTAAAGTACATAAAACAAATTACACCGAGTCATAACCTTTCCAAGCTAGGAACCATATCCACGACTAATACCCATTGTAAATTATAAGAAATAACTAGACAGTCATGAATTCAAGGCACCATTGCAAGAAATCATACTGCCACCATTCGAAACCCTTCATCAAGACCAAAATGCAAGAGCTTCTTGGTACATGGATTACCCGTGAAGGGTATGTGTTGGCAACCTGAGAGACCCATGACCCACACAATGGAATCCCTGCCACCTACAAACAAGGGACATATAATCATGAAAAGTATACTAATCCTCTAAATTGGAACAATAATTAATAAACGTTGCAAACCCACATGAAGAGCATACCTCTCCCAAAGGTGCAAATGTAATCGAGACCTCACACCATGATACAAACCAGAGAACCAAACAGAGCTCAACCATCAAAGTGCCAAATGAATCCTCCCTCCATGACAAACCAATCTTAGGGCTTGAGATCACCAAATCTGGAGGATCATTTACTCTGCCACCATGTCCACCATCAACATCGAAATATTTCTTCATGCCTATACTTCCAAAACCCAAACAGGACTTGGTGTTGACAATACTTTTTACAATGAGACCCCCATCATTATATTCGTTGACATTGCTAAGCCAAGGTTCACGGCATATGAAATATTCCATGAATGGCCCATCCCACACATAGAATATGGTATATAAAATTTAATACATCATGGCCAAGTCTTATGACTTAATCCTTCCCCATACATGAATGAAAATATTCAGAGAATGTGCAATAAAAACTAAGTATAGAAACACAGTTCATGAGGCCTTAAATACAATAATAATAGTGATAACTAGATATACATATGTCTAAATAAACTCTTTCATGCGTAAACTATAACACTAACAACAATAATAATAATCACTAAGATTGGACTGGGGTCCTTTTGTCATCCAAAGAAGTCAAGTAGTTTAGCATAGGTAGCATGTCATTGTTTAACTGTCATAGCAAGTTTCTGTCACCTAATGAACCTGCACAAAATGATGAAGAGTTGCATTATTTTAACATGAACTAAGTAAACCCTATAACTTCAAGTAAAACTAGTTACCTTTCCAAGTGGCCCTGTAAGGGATACAAGTCCCACCACTCCACCTCTTGACAATTACAAGTTAAGTCAAGACTTTTTATAACCACCCAAACAAAATTATAACTAGTAAGTAATCTATAAACTGAACACAATTACACGCACATCGATGATAAGAAATATCCAATGAAGAGCGTAGCCATCTAAATCAAATGAAGTAACTTAAATACATTATATAATTACATTAATAATTACATCGGGAAAAACATATAGAAAGTGTAAGAACAACTTACGACATTTCGGTTGCGCAAATAAAGTTCGACACATTCCGCAGAAGATAAGTTATTGTCTAGTTCAGGTAGTAACTAACTAGCCTAATAATCTTTAATTTTATTTTCAAATTTTGGGGACATTACAAGTGGTATCAAAGTCCAGTTTCAACACTAAGAGACCTAATGGGCGTACTAGACATACGTTGCAGAAAATAAAGTATGTTTTTAATTTTGTTAACTAACAAAAAAATTTCCTATTATTAAAAAATTGCAATTGCATGATTAAAATAACAATTTAGATCATGAACACAAAAAAGGACAACAACTGACAAGGAATGTTGAATACCCCCACCCAAGAAGCAGAACTAGTGGTGGAACTAGATTCTGATATACTGAAAACCATACAAAGTCTTCGAGTAGACTTACATAGTTTCAAATATGATAATCTAAACGAAAGAAAGGAACAACAAGCAATTAATAAATCATTGTTGCATTACATGATGGGAGGAATCCCGCAAGGAAAACCCACTCATTCAACCAATAGGTTCAAGAAAGAATTCTATCATAAACGGGTCAGTAGCCTGAGAGAAGAAGGAAAATAATAACATACCCCTGAACCTCCAAAAAGAGATTGTCAGTGTCCTTCTAGTGATGATTCTCTTTCTCATTGCAGAAAGAAACAGAAAGGTGATGAGAATCTCCAGGGAGAGTTCAGGAAGATAAAAGCCCCAACCTATGAAGGAGAGATGAACACAAGGGAAAAAGATGAAGAATGGATTCTAGGTATGAGAAAATATTTCCAAGCACATAACTACTCTAGTGAGATGAATGCTCATCTAGCCATTTATAATTTCAATGGAAAAGAAGCTAGATGGTGGAGAGAGCTAAATCATACAAAGAAAGATGAGGTAAGAGAAATCAGAAGGAGTAATTTCTGTAAAAATTTTCAGGAGAAATACATGTTGAAAAGGTTCTTCGACAGAAAGGTTAAATAATTTCACAAATTAAGGATGGATTCCATGACTATGGATGCTTTTATTAACAAATTTTTGGATCTATTACATTATGTACCTTGCATAAAGGATGAGAAAGTGAAAATACAGTAGGTTTTAGGATGTCTTCCTCCCAACTTTTGGGAGAAGATTGAATTTGACATGCCTAAAACATTGGACACCACCCTACACAAAGCTAGGATTTTCTATGAGCGTGGAAAATTAAGAGAACATAAAAAAAAGTAGAGAGAGTTATAGGACCTTCTTGCACAACTGCAAACCGAGTTTCAACCTGCCACCTTACAGAAAATAAAACAACAACTTTCCAGCCAATAAGAACTTTAACAGAACTAGTACAAAGCCATATGTACCAGCACTGAATGCTAACAAACAAGCAGAAAATGTGGGAGCCAATGTTTCCCCACTACAAATCGAATGTTGGAAATACCAAGGGCCCCATTATGCCAGAGACCATAAGAAAAATACCAATGGAGTCTTGCACAACTTACAATAAGAACCAACAATAGAGGACATAGTTGGAACCCCATGAATTTATACAACCTTGGATGGGCGACAAAAAGACCATTAGGATACCATGGTTGAGATATAAGGTAAGGTTTCCAACATTTCTATTTCAATATTGATTTACCCCGGTCCTTTCCAAAGCTATGTATCTCCTAAAACCGTTGATGCATGTAAACTAGATAAAGTTAAACATGATAAAACCTGGACAGTGCAATTAGCCACAAGTATGAAATGAAAGGTTTCTGAAATAGTTAAAGAATGTGAGGTGAACATGAATGGTTTTCCTACTAGAATAAACCTAAACATCCTACCCTTAGGATCATATGATATATTTATCGGCATGGAATGGTTGGAGCAACACCATGTCATGCTCAATTTCTTACATAGGTCAATATTGTGTACAAATAGCCAAGGGAATCCAATAATTCAAGGCATAGCTAAAAAAGTTTCTATAAGTCAGATATCCACTTTACAAGCAAATAAGTGCATTAGGAAAGGCTGCAAACTATTTGCAATAAACATCCAAGACATAAAAAATGAAAGAGAACAACAGATCGAGGACTTTCTATTTCTAGTAGAATTCAAGGATGTATTTCCTAAGGATATCCAAGATTAACATTGAAACGAGACTTATATTTTTCCATGGAACTGACCCCAGGATCAGTTTCATTTTCAAAATCCCCTTACCGCATGAGCGCACCAGAGTTCGGGAACTCAAACTACAGTTGTAGGATTTTATTGAGAAAGGATATATCCAACCAAGTGTATCCCCTTGGGGAGCACTGATACTTTTCATAATGAAGAAGAATGGTACGATGCAGACATGCATCGATTACCATCATCTTAACAAAATTACCACAAAGAACCGATACCCATATCCTCGGATAGATTACTTGTTCGATCAAGTAGGAGGAACCAATATATTTTTGAATATCGATTTGCGATCTAGGTACCATAAGGTATGGATTCCCAACGAGGTTTTTCAAAAAACTATGTTTCGTGTGAGTTACAGCCTATACGAGTTTGTAGTGATGCCATTTGGGTTGACCAATGCACCTGTGAACTTTATTTGTATGATGAACAGTATATTCTGTAGACACTTGGATAAATTTGTTTTGGTCTTTTTAGATGACATCCTAGTTTACTATAAGAGTAAAGAGGAACACGAGGAACATCTTCACATAGTGCTACAAGTGTTATTGGAACACCAGCTCTATGCCAAGTTTAGTAAATGTGATTTTTACAAACCGTAGATACAGTACTTGGGTCACATCATCTCCAAGAAGGGGATAGTTGTGGACCCAGAAAAGATTAAATCCATAGAATATTGGCCTACCTGTACTAGTGTCACCAACATTACATCCTTGTTGGGATTATTCATTTATTATCAGAAGTTCATTGAGGACTTCTCGAGGATAGATTGTCCCATCACTACTTTGCGAAAGAAGGAAAAATAGTTCTTATGGATGAGGAAGTGCGAGGAAAGTTTTTGAAATATTAAATATCTTTTGACAACTGCACCAATACTATGAATTGCATATCACGATCGAGATTTCGTTGTTTGCATGGATGCAAGCGAGGAAGAGCTTTGAGGATTCCTCTTGCAGAACGATTACGTGATCTTTTATGAATCGCAGAAGTTAAAAGAACACGAAAAGAACTATTCCACCCATGATATTGAGTTAGATTCCATCATCCACGTGTTGAATATGTGGAGGCACTACCTCATCAAAAAGAAATTCCTTCTGAATATATACAATATGAGTTTGAAGTATTTATTTGAAAAAACGAATCTAAATTCCAAGAAATCTAGATGGTTGGCTTTCCTCAACGAGTACCATTTCAAGCTAAACCATATAAAATGCAAAGAGAACAAAATTTATGATGCTTTGAGTCAACGAAATCATATGATATATGAGGTGACTTTTAGTCAAACTGATTCAGATTTACATGAGAATATTAGAATGTCCATTTCTATGTTGAAATCCTCAAGAAGGTCCAATAGGATAGGTTGTTTGAACAAAAAAAAACGTACAAGGTATATGAAACAGAACTACTATGGTCCAAAGAGAGATTGTACGTACCGAAGGGAAAGAACATCAGGTTCAATATCCTCACAGAATTTCATTGAACACAGTACTTGGGGCATTCAGGATATCAAAAGATGATATCCGTAGTAAAGAAACACTTTTTCCTACCTAAGTTAAAGGCCAACATAACATTGTTTATTGCAAAATGTCAAGAATGTCAGTTGGTAAAAGCTGAGCACCAACATACCTCGGGGTTTTTGCAACCATTACCCATTTCAGAATGGAAGTGGGAGGTCATTAGTATGGATTTTATCATGGGTCTACCTAAGAGTAAGAAGCAAAAGTTATTCTATATTTGTACTAGTTCACAAATTGTCAAAAGCAACACACTTCATTCCAGTGAAGTCGACCTACAAGGCAGTACACATTGTCGACATCTTCTTAAAGGAGATATTTAGATTGCATGGGATACCGAAAGAAAATCATATCAGATAGATGTACTAAGTTTACCAGAAACTTTTGGAGATCCTTATTCTCTGGTTTAGAGATGTAGTTGAACTTTAATACTGTTTACCACCCACAGATAGATGAGTAGAAAAAATGAGTAAACCAAATTGTAGAGGAAATGCTTAGGATGTATGGGATGAACAACCCCACCAAGTGGGAATATTACCTGCATCTTGTAGATTTTGCATATAACAACGGATTCCAGACTTCCGCCAAGATGATTCCCTTTGAGGTACTCTATAAACGGAAGTGAAGAACACCAGTTCCTTGGGATAGCCCAGCAGATCAACTCATGTTAGGACCTGACTTAATAAAGGACTTGGAATTGGTTACCAAGGTCCAAAGAAACTTTAAAGAAGCAGAATACCGCCAGAAAAGTTACGCGGATAAGGAAAGAAAAGATAAAGATTATCAGATAGGTGACCATGTTACTTAAAAGTAAAAGCAAAACGAAGCTCATTGAGCTTGGGGAGTTGTGGTAAGTTAGCACTTATATTTTGTGGACCCTTTGAGATACTCACCAAGAGAGGACCAATGGAATATGAACTAGCTTTATCCGTGCACATAAGAGTCCATAATGTTTTCCATTCATCTTTATTAAAGAAATATGTTTACAATACTAAACATATTATTGATTGGTTCTTATTACAAGTGGAACCTGAAGGGGATTTTTCACATGAACCCCTCCATATATTTGACAAGAGAGAGGTGCAGCTTAGAAAGTGCACCATAGTCCAGCTGAAAGTGCAATGGAATCACTTCAAGGCTGATGAGGCTACTTGGGAGAATGAAGCCACCATGACAAAGGCTTACCTCGCCTTATTTCATGATTTCATTTTGAGTCCCTAGAAAAATAGGGGCAGTGTTGTTCTAAGTGGGGAGGGATGTAATATCCATAATTTTGACCTAACACTTATGGGCATAAGCCTCATTGCATATGATGTTATTGATGTTTTAATTGGTATATTGGGTATAAGACCCCCACTACACATGAACATGATGATTTGTTTTATATATTGGGCGGCATATGTTTTATATATGATTTCATGTATTAGGTGTGTACCGTGAAGCACATAATGATAAGATGTTTTGTGTTGAGCGAGGAGCTCTGGAGCACATGGGTATTTTCTGTTTGTGTTGAGCGAAAATATCTAGAGCACATGAGTGTTTATATTTGTGTTGATCGAGAAGCTATGGAACACATGATTTATGAAAACATTTTTGTTCATCATGAAGCTCTGAAGCACATGAAAAGATAAATTGGAAGCATTGGGCATATGCCTTGAATCCTTCCAAGTTGATGTTGAGCATAAGCTTTGTAACAACAGATCCTTAGCCATTGTATCCCTAAAAGGACATCCTAGCATTAGTGTTGAGCGAAGAGCTCTGGAATTGCACTATGTTTGGAACTCCCTATTTTTAGCGTTGAGTATGGGCTCTAGGTAAGCAGTAGGATTTATTGAAAAGAATTAAAATGTTGAGTGAAAACGACTTTGCTAAAACATTGATCTTATCGTACTTATTTTTAAGCGATTAAATGAAATTTTGAATTTTTGTATCTCATCAAGTAATAAACAACTACCATGTTATATGAGGGAATTCAACATGCAAGGAGGTTTAGAGTTTCCTAACCTAGTTGACCTAAACCCTACCTAAAGGCCTTATTAAACAAAGTGAGTAAGATAAAAGAAAAGTGTCACTATGTTTACGGATCATGTTATATGATACCTATATATATATATAACTAGTCAAAAGTTCCTAAGTTAAATATTAAATTACCTAAATTAAATAAAAAGGGTTATTTCAAGAAATCAATGATTCTTTATTTAACTTCCCCTTTGACTAAAATGTATGCCTATAAAATCCCAATCCAAAGAGAGGCTTGGGGACATCTTTGGATTATTACATAATTCTACCTGATTATTCTCAAGATAGTTCTTGGAGAACATTTTTCCTAAGAGGAAAACTGAGAACTGATACAGAACCTAATATCTCAGATAAGGAAGCCTGACCTTAGGATCTCTAAGCTACTTGCATTTTGGAACCAGCTCGAGGCGATCCGGATTGAAACCAGGAACAGTTCCAGGTCATGGTTGGGAGGAACATGGTAGATCCCAAGTTATTTGATTATCTAAAATAGAGGTGAGATTTGTCTCTGAATTTGTTAATGCTGGGTGTTTGAGTATGCAGGATTTTCAGCCATTCAAATAGCTTCACCTTGTAGGCATGAGGTTCTTCATTTTTACCATTGTAAAGTACACAAGTTTCCTTATTAACAGAGGATATTGAATCTTGAATGGATATCTAGGATTTGTCTACTATAAGCTAGGTTATATTTTCTGCATTACTTATTTCTTCACTTACACGTTAAACTCATTGTTTACAAGCAGATGCATTTCTTTTATTATAGGTTAGGTTATCTATTTCTATTTCAATGAGGTGATTTTAATATATTTTATTCATGATGGGTTAAGAACCTTTAGTGCTATCCATAGGAGGATTTGGTTTCTATTCATTTCTGCAATTTATTTTGTGTCTATTATTTCAAGTTCAAAACCTAGAACTACTTAAAAACAAAACCTATATCTTATCTTTGCTGGCAGATTTCATATTTCCAGCATGCTTGTATTAATTATAATAAACTAAGCTACTACCTACAACTTTGATATAAATTAAAATTTATAAAATTATAAGCTAAGTATAACTACTGAAACTTAGAAAGATATATACAAATAAGCACAAAATTAAACAAAACAGAGTTAACTTATCGATAAAACCTAGTAAAACGAAACTATAAACAAATCATTTCCAATTTTATAAACAACAATATCGAGTGCCAAAATCCAACGAGATCTATAAGGTCTTTAGGCACATATGATCATATATCATAAACCACATCATATACGATTAACATAAAAAATCAACCATAACCTAATACAAATCACATTAATGCATATTGTATCCATTAATAGGTTATAGGATCGAATCCTCTTGGAATTCATGCCAAAAAACACACACACACACATCACCTACAACCCACGCAGCCCGAGATTGAATCCTCCGAGTTAACAGCTTACAAACCTAGAATACATTAAAAATACAACATGCATCGAATCTTGTAGGATTCTCTTGCAACATTTCCAACGCTGTAATAGATTACAATTATTCCCACATAATCTATGCTAAACAACACTAAAATGAAAGAAGGATTAACCCTAAAACGAAATCATTTCCCTGTCAAAATTTCCATATAGTAAATACCAACAAAATATACACGCTGTAATCAAATTCAATATTCTACACACAGTAATATGAACCCAGTTTATACACTACAATCATTTTGAGGCTCACAGCCGAGAAGCAAAGGATGTTAGTTTTTCAACATTCAAGCTAGCATTATGTTAGGATCTTTAACTGAGAGAACAACAAGTATAGCAATCAAACACAATAGAAAATGAACACAGTGTTTTTCCTCAGGGAAACCATAAATGGATAAAACCCTGCAACTTCCTTAGAGATAGAATCAGCACAAAAGGTGAAACCAAAAAATAGTAAGATGCTCTCCCGACAGCAGTAACCTTCTTCTTGTCTAGTCCCAGTGTCTTCTTCTTCCTCAACTATGCTCTACACTTGAGTGTGTTTGTGTTGTGTGCTAAATAGAGAATCTAGCTCTCTATTTATACTAATCCTGGCATGACTAATACCCTACTAGGGCTGACCTTTACTAGGAGAGTCTAATAACCCTAGTGCCCCAGAACTACGGGGACTTTAACCCTTAGACAATAGGAGGGTTACCCACAATGACTTGACACGACTTGTTTACATTATTGATTCTCCTGATTAGAAAATCGAGGCATGAAATAACATGATAACATCCCAGAATAAACATCGGGTTACAATAGATAAGAAATACAAGTGAAATACATTCCAAATTTACAATTACATCAACACTCCCTCTTAACTAGGAAAATATTCTCTCGACACAATTTTCATCGTTGGTCTTCTTCTCTGGATATTCTCGTCATCTGCATCTCCAAGTCATCTTCGTCTTCAAGTCATCTTTATCGTTATGCCATATTCTTTTCTGGATCTGGATCATCACTGGATCTAGATCATCATCACTGGATTTGGATCATCACTCGATCTGGATCATCATCATTGGATCTGGATAATCACTTGATCTGGATCATCATCACTGGACTAGATCTGGTTCATCACTCGATCTAGATCATCATCACTGGACTGGATCTCGATCATCACTCGATCTAGATCATCACTGGACTAGATCTCGATCATCACTCGATCTGGATCATCATTGGACTGGGTCTCGATCATCACTCGATCTGGATCTCTCAAAGTCATCATAACTGGATCTGGATCATAACTCAATCTGGATCTCCTCTAGTCATCATCATATGTGCTATCTCATGATTCTTCTTGTTATAGGAAGTTCTACAGAGCCAGCCTTCTTTCATGCTGGGTGTATTCCTACCTACTTGTAGGTATTTGGTAGTCCTTACATATAACCTACTCGTCAGAATGGTGGTAGCCCTTACATCTAATCTACTCGTTAGAATGGTGGTAGCCCTTACATCTGACCTACTCATCAGAATGGCCAGCACTCACATCTGACATGGGATGAACTTAATCCTTTAGCCATGATAGAATGGCATAGCACTCACATCTGACCTACTCGTCAAAATGGCGCTAGCCCTTACATCTGACCTACTCATCAGAATGGCCAACACTCACATCTGACATGGGAGGAACTTAATCCTTTAGCCATGACAGAATGGCATAGCCCTTAAATATGACCTACTCATTAGAATGGCTATGGATATCAGCACTCATATCTGACATGGAAGGAACCAATCCTCTCACCATGACAGAATGGCTCAGCCCTTACATCTGACCTACTCATTAGAATGGATATGGGACTCATCACTTTCCCTTGGAGGAAACCTCTATCTGGAGAACACCAAGCTTCTCCCTGAAGTACTCGAACTTCACCCTATCCAATGGCTTCGTCAACACATCAGCTATCTGTTCCTCCGTTGCAACATACTGGAGATTCACTGCTCTCCTTTGCACCATATCCTTGATATAGTGATACTTGATCTTGATATGGTTCGACTTGTCATGAAACACTAGATTCTCTGACAACTTCACACAACTCTGGTTGTGACAATGTATACAAGTAGCATCCATCTAGAGATCAAATAAATCAGATAGTAGCTTTCGTAGCCATACTACCTCACAACTAGCTGAACAAGCCATGACATACTCTGATTCAGCTGTACTCAGTGCCACACAGGATTGCTTCCTACTAAACCAGGAGATCACATCTGACCCCATACTGAAGCAACATCCTCAAGTGCTCTTCCTATCGATGGCACTGCCTGCCCAATCTGAATCAACATAACCCTCCAGGTTAATCTTCTGATTCACATCGTACTTGAGCCCATAATCAACTGTACCCCTTAGGTACCTCAAAATATGCTTTGCAGCAATAAAGTGAACATTTCTCAGATTTGTCAAGAACTGGCTCAAGGTGTTCATAGCAAAGAAAATGTCTGGTCTTGTGTTCGTCAGGTACATGAAGGACCCAATCATCTGATGATACATAGTAGCATCAATTGACTCTGATGAAGCATCACTCAATAGCTTCATGTTTGATGCCATAGGTATGGCCATTGTTGATGTATATGTAACTTCGGAATGTATTCTTATATGTATTTTATATATTATAACCCGATGTTTATTCCGGGATGTTTCTATTATGTATTTGAGTCATGTGGTCATGCCTCGATGTTCCGATCGGGAGGATTAATAATGTAAACAAGTCATATCAAGTCATTAGGTAAGTCCCCACAGTTTAAGGGGCACTTGGGTTATTATACACTAATTAAGGTGTAGGCTCAAGTAATTAATTATAAGTTAAGCCTACATGGTTGAGTGCACTTCAAGTCAACAGAATAATATAAATAGAGAGTGAGAGTCTCTCTATTTATCACTTGTGACTTAGCTCTCTTGCTCTCTCAAGTGTGGCGCACCTTTGGAGAAGGAAATCTTTGGCTTGACAGAAGACAGAAGGCTGCTATTGTGTTGGGAGGTCATCTTACTGTTTTGGGATCACATCTTGTGGTGATACTATCTTAGAGGAAGTTGAGGGGTTTTCTCCATTTATGGTTTCCCCTCCTAAAAGCTTTGTGTCTCTTGTCTCTTGCGATGTGATTATGTGATTGCTGTGCTTGTTATTCTCTCAGTGAAAAGATCTTAACATAATGCTAGCTTAAATGTTGAAAAACTAACATGGTATCAGAGCTAACCTGAGAAGAAGACATTATGCAGATACAGGAACTAGGGCTTCCTATTTTGTGGATCTTCCTACACATATTTTCAGCAAAAGTATGATAGGATGACTCTCCATTGAAGGGTGCATCTTTCTGTCGATGCGGAATTCAATTTCAATCATTTTCAGTTTCGATGTGGAANTCCTTTCTGAAGAGTAGGTCAGATATAAGTGCAGAGCCATTTCACAGATGGTAGTAGGTGTTTCCTACCATGCTGGTGAATATAAGTGCTGAGCCATTTCACAGATGTTAGTGA
>LPNX010675932.1:247678-329927 GCA_001517045.1 Pseudotsuga menziesii
TTCCGTTCATGGCTAAAGGATTTAGTTCCTCCCATGTCAGATATAAGTGCAGAAATCTCTCCTCATTGTGAGCTGAGAGTCTTCCATCATTGGATGGGATTGAGCCATNGCTTCCCATCTTTTCTTCTTGAGCTGTTGTCTGAGCTTCTTCTTGAAAACACTCTTCCCATAGTCTGTTGAACTTGACTAAATTCTTTCTAGTACATATTCTTTGGATGAAATAATCCCATGACCTAGGGAGGCCATTCAAGGTAGTCATCACAATCTCTGCATTTTCCACTTCTTCATCAACTGCTTCTAGTTGTTCCTTGAGCTGAGAAACTCTTATGAAGTAAGAATGGATTGTTTTTGCATTCTGAATCTTCACATTCTTCAGTTGGTTTATTAGATTCATCTTCCGATTTATGTTCTTCCCTTCAAACAATTTGGTTAGGCCATCAAACATAGCTTTAGGTGTCTTTAGGGAGGACACTTGTGGTATGAGATGATCCTTGATAGAATCAGCAATGTTTCTCTTTGCCATAACAAACTTCTTCTTCTGCAGGGCTCTAGCCTCATCTCCCTCTGGAACTAGAACCTCCTCATGGATGTAGGAGTCTAACTCATTATCTTCCAGGACCAAGGAGATCCTATACTTCCAAGCTCGGAAGTTATCATCTCCCTCAAGATTTTCATCAAGCTTGGTATGATGAGACATCTTAACTGAGAACCTAAAATGGAAATACAAAAGATTTTATATCTTACAAGGTCAAGATGTCGGATCTGAATTTTGAGCTGAAATCCTGGAGAGCTAGTTCAGGAGAAAATTAGGGTTTTTCTTTTTCAAAATTCTGTCCAGCCAAATGCCTTGAAATTTATCCCTAACTTTGATTTTGGGGAGGAGATCAATCCAAGCCTGGGATCACTGAAAAATTCCCCTTCTGTGTAGAGTCCTAATTTTCGACAGTAGTGTCGGGTCCAAAACTGGAAAACCTCATAATTGGATTTTGCTTCGACAGAAAGATGCGCCCTAAGGAGGAGAGTTATTCCACCTTAATTTTGTTGAAAATCTATGGAGAGAGATCCACAAAGCAAGAATCCCTAGTTCCTGCAGCTGCACAATGTCTTCTTCTCAGGTTAGCTCTGATACCATGTTAGTTTTTCAACATTCAAGCTAGCATTATGTTATGATCTTTAACTGAGAGAACAACAAGTATAGCAATCAAACACAAGAGACAATGAACATAATGTTTTTCCTTGGGGAAACCATAAATGGATAAAACCCCACAACTTCCTCAGAGATAGAATCAACACAAAAGGTAAAACCACAAAATAGTAATATGCTCTCCCGACAGCAGTAGCCTTCTTCTTGTCTAGTCCCAATGTCTTCTTCTTCCTCAACTATGCACTACACTTGAGTGTGTTTGTGTTTTGTGATAAATAGAGAGTCCAGCTCTCTATTTATACTAATCCCAGCATGACTAAAACCCTACTAGAGCCAACCTCTACTAGGAGATTCTAATAACCCTAGTGCCCTGGAACTGCGGGGACTTTAACCCTTAGACAATAGGAGGGTTACCCACAATGACTTGACATGACTTGATTACATTATTGATTCTCCCAATCAGAACATCGAGGCATGACATAACATGATAACATCTTGGAATAAACATCGGGTTATAATAGATAAGAAATACAAGTGAAATACATTCTAAAGTTACAATTACATCAACAAAGGAAACCCATTAACATAAACTGTAAGAAATTTACTACTCTCTATGCTATCATAGCTATGGCATCCAAATCGCAATGTTAATGACCATAGTTCATGGCCATCCCCAAAATGAATGCACAGATAAGTAAACAACACCATAAATCAACATTTCATCTTTACATTACACATTCAGGAATTGGAAAGAGTGTCATTTCTAGCAATGGCACGACTCTAAAGATAAACCCACTTTGTTAAAAACAAACCCAAAATGAGAATTTAAAGTACAGACAACGAATTACACCAAGTCATAACCTTTCCAAGATAGGAACTATATCCATGACTAAAACCCACAGTAAATTATAAGCAACAACTACACAGTTGTGAATTCAAGGAACCATTACAAGAAATGGTACTGCCACCATTTGAAACCCCTCATCAAAACCAAAACACAAGAGCTTGTTGGTAGAGGTCTTAACCATGAAGGGTATATGTTGGAGACCTGAGAGACCCATGACTCGTGCAAGATAATCCCTACCATCTACAAACAAGGGACAAAGAATCATCAAAAGTATACTAATTCTCCAAACTAAAACAACAAGCAAAATGCTGCAAACCTAGGCGAAGAGTATACCTCTCCCAAAGAAGGAGATGCAAGACAAACCTCACGCCATGATACAAACTAGAGAACCAAACAGAGCTCAACCATCAAAGTGCCAAATGAATCCTCCCTCCATGAAAGTCCAAGCTTAGGGCTTGATATCACCACATCTCAAGGAGCATTTACTCTGCCACCTTGTCCACCATCAACGTCGAAATATTTCTTCATGCCTATAGTTCCAAGACCCAAATGTGACTTGGTGTTGACATTGCTAAGACAAGATTCATGGCATATGAAATATTCCATGGATGGCCCATCCCACACATAAAATATGGTATATAAACTTTAATACATCATGGCCAAGTCTTATGACTTAAGCCTTCCTCATATAGGCATGAAAATATTCAGAGCCTATGTGTAATAAAAACTAAGTATAGGAACACAATTCATAAGGTCTTAAAGGCCGTAATAATAATGATAACTAGTTAGACACAGGTCTAAATAAATCCCGACGTGCGTAAACGACAACACTAACAACAGTAATAAGAATCGCTAAGATTGGAGTGGGGTCCTTTTGTCATCCAAAGCAGTGAAGTAGTTTAGAATAGGTAGCATATCATTGTTTAAATGTCATAGCAAGTTTTCATTGCCTAATGAACCTACAAAAAATGAAGAATAGTTGCATTAGTTCAACATGAACTAAGTAAACCCTGTAATGTCAAGTAAAACCAGTTACCTCTCCAAGTGGCCCTATAAGGGATACAAGTCCCGCCACTCTACCCCTTGACAATTACAAGTTAAGTCAAAACTTTTTATAATCACATAAACGAAACTTATAACAAGTAAGTAAGCTATAAACTAAACACAATTACACACACATGCATGATAAGAAATAACCAATGAACATTGTAAACATCTAAATCAAATCAAGTAACTTAAATACATTATAGAATTACATTAATAACTACATTGGGAAAAACATTTAGAAAGGGTAAGAACAACTTACGACATTTTAGTTTTGTAAATAAAGTTCGACAAATTCTGTAGAAGATAAGTTAATGTCTAGTTTAGGTAGTAACTAACTACTATAATAATTTTCTTTTATTTTCAAATCTTTTGGGACATTATAGTTACAAATCTCACAAGTTGAAGGATCATGAATGAAATTATGTAGTGCATGATCTAGAATTTGCAGCAGTAGTGCATGCCTTAAATATGTGGCATTAGTACTTGTTAGGAAAAAGGTTCATTTTATTGACAAGTAACATCTATGTAACAAATCTATTTACTTAGCCTAGAGTCAATGCCAAAGAAGCACAATGGATGGCCTTCTTAAGAGAATTTGACTTTGAAGTGATGCATATCAAATGTAAGGACAATAAAGTGGTTGATGCACTTAACCAAAGAACTCACAAATTGTATGAGATCACCATGAGTCAACTAGAAGGTGATTCATTGAGCAGAATAAAAATAGCCCGCATCCATGATGTTGAATATGGAAATCTAGTGAATAAATTACTGAAAGATGAGGTAAACTTGAATGGGACAAAATTCAAAGTAGACCAGAAATGATTAATCTGGTTTAAAAGAGCAATATACATGCCCAACATTGTATATTTGAAATTCTTTGTTCTAAATTAATTGCACAGACCTCCTTATGCAGGGCACCCTAGTTACCAAAAGATGATAACAACCCTCATGAAGCAATTCTTTTGGCCTAAATTGAAGGTATGTCTAGTTGAGTACCTGTCTAAATTTTTGGAATGTCAACAGGTGAAGGATGAGCATCAACATCTATCAGGTTTGCTACAACCCTTACCAATTCTTGAATGGAAATGGGAGGTAATATCTGTAATGTCCCCATTCAAATAATTGCATAGCAGGAAAATTCCATCAATCCTACTAGTTCCCTAGGTTTGGTGGAAACATTGGGAAGTTCATAAGGGAGATAATAAATGGTGTTTAGACATTATAAGGAATAAATATTTATTTAATGGAGTTAATTAAATTAATTCAAGTGAAAATTGAAATGGATATGGAGAATTGAGACACATTGAGACTATGGGGCCCACTCAAGCTAGAATTCATATGTTAAATGGCATCCTCCTCTTGCAATCTCAAATCTATGGGAAGCCTAATGTTTTTGGATGGATTATAAGGTTAATATACTTGTTCATATAGTTCATAGGTTGATATTGGGATGAATTTTAACATACATGGGGAGAGGAATATCCAAATGGGAGTTTCATGGACACTTGGCTAGATTCCCCTTACATTTATGACATCTACGACACCAATGATTGAGATTCTATCAAAGTTATGACACAAGTTAGATATGAAGGGTGACATATGACATATATGACATGTCAGGACTGAATAAATCATCTTATATGGCACTCATGGGATTTGGAGAAGGCCAATAGACTCCTACTCAAATTTGGAACAAGAGGGAAGGTGAAGAGAGAGACCACATGGCATAGCATGAGTAGCCAGAAGAATTCAACTTGGCTTTGGATTATGGATGGATTTGTAAACTTAGAAGACCAATAATGTTTATAAAATGCATGGATCAACCATGAGAAGGTCCTTTTGATCATTTGTGAAAATTGTTATTGTGAAGAGAGAGAGGTAGTGCATGACCAGTTAATTCCTTAGACAATTTCAAGGGTGAAAGACTCCCATCCTAGTTGGTGTTTGTAGAGGAAAATAAGGTATTTCAAGGAGATTAAATGAATTCATAATTTACAGGTTCAAGCTATAGTATATCATGTACATATCAATTCCAACTTGGTATTCCTTTCATCTCAATTTTTCTCATCATATTTCAGCTCTATGGAGTGAGGCGCACTTGGTGAGCTATTCATCTCATTGAGGGAGATTATCTTTCTCCATTACTTTTTATTATGATGTAAACTATCTGATATTTAAGTTCATAAATCTCTCAGGTCGAAAGGCTAAGAAATCTCATGTATTGTTGCTCAATAATGAAGAAATAGTGCCATTTCCCCACTACCTTGTTGTAAACTCTTGTACTCTTGATGGATTCGAATGGATGTATAAAATATTGATGATTTATGAATGAATTGAATGTAATTAAAGTATATTAAGTTTTTCATGTTCAGTAACTAATAAATTTTTTCCATTGGGTCTAATTTCATAGCAATTAGAGAAAACTACACCTCATTTCCCCAAGGGTCCAAAGCTAGTTTTTTTTATCTGATTGAAAGAAGTGATAACAGCCATGGGAGGTCTATTGGTTATGTATATGAGTATATAATAATTTATTATAAACATAACCTGCTTCAATTTAAGAATTAAAGTGGGTTTCTACACATTTGGGAAGCCATTTCTACCACTTACCCCCGGGGTGGGCAAGGGGGGGGCTTTGAGCCCAAAATTGCCAGTAAAATCATCTATCTTGTTAAGAATTTAGTACATACTTACAGAAGTGATTGGAGAGCCGTCATACATCCCTGAAAATAATAATTAAGTTTTTATATCATTCATACACCTTCTCTGAATATTTGGCATCAATTGGGCTGATTTGGAGCCCAAGACACTAAAACTAGTCAAGAGGCAAAATTGTTAAAAACTTGGAAAATTAGGCATTATGGTAAAATTCTAAAAAGGGGACATTAAAATTGGTATTAGATCATGTTCTTGGTACCTAATGGTGTTAAAAATGATTCAAAGCAATAAACTACCACCCTTAGAATTTGAATTGGAAGGTTCTCGGCTTGTAGAAGAAGAAGTAGAAGAAGAAAAAGGACCTTTGACTAAAGCTATGGATCACGAGGGATAAGACTACACTAAGGAGAAAGTGGAGGATCCCAAAATTATAAAATCCCTATTTGAAGAAATATACAATGACATGGCCCAACATATGGTAGACATGACCCAACAGATAGAAAACGGATTCGAATTAATGGCCAATCAAATGGGAAGAAAAGGGGTAACATGAGATAGTGATAGTGCATACAAGAAGACAATGGGTGAGCACATTTTCTCATGAAAAATACCTTATAATAGACCCCATGAATTTCAGAGAACACCAAGGCCTACTACACCTAAGTTTCTTGTTCCCAAAGAAGAGACTAACATTCAATTTAAAATTGATACAATAACAAAAGAATGGGCTCAATTGGATGAAGAGTGTAGGAGAAGTATAACACTTGAGCAGTACTTCACCATGGAAAAAAAGCTAAAAAAGAAGGAGGAAAATAAATATCTAGACCAAAAAAAAAATTGAATTGTGCCATAGGTAAAGTGCCACTTCCTACTTTTGATGGTTCATCTCAAAGTTTGACTAACACTTGGGTGCAAAAATTGGATGTGTATTTTCATATAAATCCAATGGTAGAAGAAGATGCTTTAAAAACAACTATTTTGCACTTGGATGGAGATGGCAGTGAATGGTGGTTACATGGAATAAAAAAATGGGGTCATGATCAGGTTAAAACATATGGGGAATTTGTTGACATGGTATTAGAAAGGTTTGAGCAAAAAGATCCAGAATTGTCTTTCAAAGAACTAGCACAATTGAAGTAGGTAGGGACTCTTATTGACTATATGTTGGAATTACAAAGATATCAGTTAAGGTGGATAATGTATCTATGGGAATGTTAGTCTTAATATTCACTAAAGGTTTGGCAGAGCCCTTACAAGGTTTGGTTAAATCCCACAATCCTACTAACTTAAATGATGCAATGAGCTTGACTAGAGATCTTCAAAATGTGCTTCCTAGAACAAGATTTCCACCCAAGCCTAACTTCAGATTTGAAATAAAGCCTTGGAAAAAGGATGAACTTGATAAGAAGTTTTTGCAAAGAGATACATCTGAAAAGAATAAGAATTAAGTAAAAAACATGGGTGAACTTCGAAGGAGAAATTTTGCTTCGCATGCTTCCAACCATGGACAGCGAGACATAAATGTGCTAAAGGAAAAGCTCAATACATAGAAGTATTTTATGAGTATCAATGGGGTATGGATGAAGAATGGAACATATTAGATAAATAGGAGGAATATTAGACATTAGTTGAAGAAGAAAAAAAGAAGAAGAAAATAAGCCTTCACTGGACAAACAAATAATGGTAGTACTTTCATCGGTGCCTCCCTATCACACTATTCGATGCAAGGGTGTGGTATTGGGACATAGAGATTCAGTTTTGGTAGATGGAGGAGCTACACATAATTTCATTTATGAAATGATGGTGGAGAAAAGAAATATACCAAGTGAACCATTCGACAGTTTCACAGTTTTCATTCCAGGTCACAACACAATGCAATGCAACACATGGGTTCCAATGCTGCAAGTCACCATAGGTAAATATACTTTTGTTGATAGTTTTTATCTAGTTGATGTTGCTGATATTAATGTGGTATTGGGAGTGCAATGGTTGTATTCTATAAGAGAGCGTTCAGTAAATTATCAAATTCTTGAAATGAAATTTCAAGATTCAACAGGTGTAATAAGGGTTGTGAGACGACAGCACACTTACCAAAAATAGGTAGTAAATTGAAATAGTATGCGATCTATATTGAGGCATGGAGATATAGAATGGGATTCTGAATGTTATATCACCATGCCCAAGCCAAAAATTAGAGTTGTTAAACACCCAAAGGAGATAGAGACACTATTGCACAAATATGAAAAAGTTTTCAAAAATCTTCCACATGGTAGACCACCTGATAGGGGGCTTGAGCATAACATTGTTTTGGAGGAGGGTACTTCACCCATTTATATACCACATTATAGACATCCCAAGAAGTTAATATATGATATTGAGAATGCCATTCGATAACTCTTATAGTTGGGACTCATTATACCAATCTCTAGCCCTTATGCTTCTTCAGTAGTGTTGGTAAAGAAAAAAGATGGAAATTTGAGGATGTGTATAGACTTTAGAGATATGAACAAGAAGACCATCAACAATAGATATCCTATTCCTAGTATTGATGAGCTCATGGATGAGATTTTTGGAGCTAATTAATTTTCCAAAATTGACCTTAGATCTAGTTATTACCAAATTCGGATGAAGGAGGAAGATGTGCAAAAGACTGCTTTTCGATGTCATTATGGTCACTTTGAGTTTCTTGTTATGCCATTTGGGTTAACTAATGCTCAAACTACATTTCATGAATTTATGAATAGAATATTTTGCAAGAATCTTATAATGTTTGTTTTAGTCTTCTTTGATGATATTTGCATTTACAGTAAAACTTGGGAAGAGCACTTGCAACACCTAGAGATTGTGTTGAAAACTTTGGAAGAACAATCTTTGTATGTTGATATGTCTAAATGTGAATATGAAAGGAAAGAACTGTTATACCTTGGGCATGTTATTGGGAAATATGAAGTGAAATTGGACATGGAAAGTATCAGGGCTATCTTAGAATGGCCATCACCAAAAAAAATCACAGAATTAAGAGGCTTCATTGGAATATGTACATACTACCGGAAGTTTCTGAAAGGTTTCTCCAAGTTGACTTCTCCACTCACTGATTTGAATAAGAAGGATTGGATATATGTGGTAGTGGATAAATTGACTATTTTTTCTCATTTATTTGTTGTTACATCCTCTTTTAGTGCTGCACAAGTGGTTGACCTTTTTTCAAAGAAATCTTCAGATTGCATGGGCTCCCCAAGAGCATTCTGAGTGATAGAGATGGTAGATTCATGAGTGCTTTTGGCAATACATTTTCAGATTGGTAGGCACTCAGTTGAATCCAAGTACAAGCTACCATCTACAAAATGACGGAAAAACAGAGAAGGTGAATAAATGGTTGGAAGGGTACCTCTGAAACTATGTGGGAGAACAACAAAAAGTTTGGACAAAATGGCTACACTTCGGTGAGTTTTTCTACAACACCACCTTTCACATGTCAATAGGGATGTCTCCTTTCAAAACATTATATGGTTATGATGCAATTACATTTTATGATATGATATTTGGTGATAGTAGATATCCAAAAGCTAAATATTGGGTGGAAGAAAGCCATGAAATTTTAAAGCTTTTAAAAGACAATTTGTAGGTTGCCCAAAATAAACAAAAACAATATGGAGATAAACATAGAGAGGAAAGGACCCTTTTAGGTTGATGATTTAGTGTATTTGAAGTTGCATCCATACAAACAAACATCTCTCGAAAGGAATGGAGCAGAAAAGCTAAAGCCAAGATACTATGGGCCCTACAAGGTAATACAGAAGATTGGAGAAGTAGCATATAAGTTGGAACTTCCGGAAGGGAGTAAAATTCATAATGTATTTCATGGTTCTTGTCTCAAGAAATATATTGGTCAAGAAATTGTCATTTTAGATACACTCCCTCCTTTGGATGATGAAGGACAAATCACACTTATTCTAGAAAAGGTTTTGAAGACAAGGGACAGAAAATTGTGATTTTAGATACACTCCCTCCTTTGGATGATGAAGGCCAACTCACACTTATTCCTAAAAAGGTTTTGAAGATAAGGGAAAGAATATTGAGGAGCAGAAAAATCAAAGAGTACTTGGCGCAATGGAAGGATCTACCAAGTGAAGACGCTGCATGGAAAGAGGAGAATATTTTGCAGCATCCAAATATGAAAATTCTTGAGGAAAAGAAATATTGGGTGGGGAGGACTGTAATGTCCCCATTCAAATAATTGCATAGCAGGAAAATTCCATCAATCCTACTAGTTCCCTACGTTGGGTGAAAACATTGGGAAGTTAATAACAGAGAAAATAAATGGTGTTTAGACATTAGAAGGAATAAATATTTATTTAACGGAGTTAATTAAATGAATTCAAGTGAAAAATGAAATGGCTATGGAGAATGGAGACACATGAAGAATATGGGGCCCAATCAAGCTAGAATATCTAAGTTAAATGGAATCCTCCTCTTGCAATCTCAAATATATGGGAAGACTAATTTTTTTTGATGGGTTATAAGGTTAATATAATTGTCCATATACTTCATAGGTCAAATTTGGGATGAATTGTAACTTACATGGGGAGAGGAAGAGACAGATGGGAGTTTGATTGACACTTAGCTAGATTCCCCTTACATTTATGACATCTATGACACCAATGATGGAATGTCTATGATAGTTATTACACAATTCATATCTTAAGGCTGAATTCTGACATATCTGACATGTCAGGCCTAAATAGAGCATCTTATAGGGCGCTCATGGGAGTTGGAGAAGGCCAAGAGGCTCCTACTCAAATTTGGGAGAAGAGGGAAGGTGAAGAGAGAGGCCACATGGCATAACATGAGTAGCCACACCAATTCTAATTGTCCTTGGTTTATGGATAGATTTGGAACCTTGGAAGACCAACAATTTTTATAAAATGCAGGGATCAGCCATAAGGCCCTTTTGATCATTTGTGAAAATTGTTATTGTGAATAGAGAGAGCTAGTGGATGACTAGTTCATGCCTTAGCCAATTTCGAGGGTGAAAGATTCCCATCCTAGTTGTTGTTTACTGAGGCCACTTAGGTATTTCAAGGATATTCAATGGAGCAATAAGTTACAGGTGCAAGCTACAGCAACTCGTGGACATATCAAGTTCAGCTTGTTCTTCCTTTCATCTCATGTTTTCTCACCATATTTTAGCTCTATGGAGTGAGGCGCACTTGGTGAGCTATTCATCTCTTTGTGGGAGATTCTCTTGATCCATTATTTTGTATTATGATTTAAATGCTCTGATATTTAAGTTCAGAAATATATAATGTCTAAAGGACAATAAATATCATGTATTATTGCTCAATAATGAAGAAACAGTGTCATTTCCTCACTACCTTGTTGTAAACTCTTGTAATCTTGATGGATTCGAATGGATGTATAAAATATTGATGATTTGTGAATGAATGAACTATAATTAAAGAAAATTATGGGTTTCATGTTCAGTAACTGATAATTTGTGGCCATTGGGTCGAATTTCATAGAAATTGGAGAAAACTACACCTCATTTCCCCACGAGTCCAAAACTAGTTTTTATATCTGATTGAAAGAAGTGATAACAGCCATGGGAGGTCGATTGGTTATGAATATGAGTATATCATAATTTATTATACACATAACCTTCTCCAATTTAAGAATTCCAGTGGGTTTCTACACATTTGGGAAGCCATTTCTACCACTTACCCCGTGGGGGTGGGGGGGGGGCTTTGAGCCCAAAATTGCTAGCAAAATCATATATCTTGTTCAGAATTTAGTACATACTTGCAAAAGTGATTGGAGGGACATAATAAATCCTTGAAAATAATAATTATGTTATTATATCATTCATACACCTTCTCTGAATATTTGGGAGCAATTACATTGATTTGGAGACCCAGACACTAAAACTAGTCAAGAGCCAAAATTGTGAAAAAAATGGAAAATTGGGCATTATGGGAAAAAATTTAAAAAGGGACATTACAATATATCTGTATTTTATCACAAGTTTTCCATTAACTCAAAAATAACATGATTCGATTATGGTTGTAGTTGATAAATTAAGCAAGTCTACTCGTTTTCTACCTGTGAAATTGACTTATAAGGCTATCAATGTTGCAGAAATATTCTTGAAGGAAATATTTCGACTTCATGGAGTGCCAAAAATGGTAATTTATTTCCGGGATTTCAAATTTACATAAAATTTTTGGAAATCATTGTTTGCAGGATTAGAAACGAAGATAAACTTTAGCACTAGCTACCACCGTGAAACAAATGGACAAACAGAACAAGCAAACCAAGTCACCGACAACATGTTGAGGATGTATTTCATGAAAAGACCCACTAAGTGGGTAGACTATCTACATCTGGAAAAGTTTGAATACAATAATGGATACCAGGACTCTACCAAGATGATCCCATTTGTAATCCTGTATGGAAGGAAGTGTACTACCCCTGTTAATTTAGATAGCCTCGTGGATCGTTTGATGGTAGCACATGAAATGTTGCAAGACATGGAACAAACTATTCGGGAAGTACAAAAGAATTTGAAGGTGGAACAAGATCTCCAAAAGAGTTATGTTGACTTAAAAATACAACATAAAAAGTTCTCAGTCAGGGATCATTTTTACCTCCAATTCAAGCCCAGAAAGAGATTCCTGAAACTAGGAAGTTGTACCAAATTAGCACCATGGTTCTGCAGACCCTTTCAAGTATTGGAAATGATTGGACTCGTCACATACCTTCTTGCTCTTCCAACACACTTATTAATTCATAATGTTTTTCATATTTCATTAATGAAGAAACATGTATATGATTCCACTCACATTGTTGATTGGAATATGGTACATATGGAACCAGAGGGCGAATTCTAGGTGGAACCTGTGCGCATTATGGATAGGAAAGAAATGGTGCTTCAGAACTGAGTCTTCCCTTGTCTTAAAGTGCAATGGAAGCACTTTATCCCAAAGGAGGCAACCTGGGAATTAGAAGATTCCTTGCGAAGGAAGTACCCAGGTCTGTTTCCAGAAAGTATGGAAGATGACTAAGAACACTGTGGACAGTGTTACAATAAGGGGGAAAGGATGTAATATTCCCCAAGCAATAAAATTTATTTGTAATCATTTTTGAAAGCCTATTTTATTTTGTTTGAATGTGATTAGAGGACCTGGAATATGCCAATCAGTCCTTGGAGGACACATTAGAGGAAATTTAAACTCAAAATGGGCCTTTTAACTCTAATTCAAATTCCATGTCATTATGTGTTAGCCAATGAAATTGATTTAAATTTGAAATACTGTATAGGTCTTAAACACCTTTTTGATATAAATTTGGGGATAGGTATCATAAAAAAACTATTTTTTTGTTTGTATTTTTGACATATCTCCTCGTGTTTTTACTCAAATTTTGATCGAGAGATCTTGTTGGATATGGAATTAAATTCCTTATGCAACGAGTACCCACTCGGCATACTTTTGACAGACCCCTCTACCCCAAAAACAAGAAATACCTGAAAAAACGTGATGATGACATCATCATCATGTTTTTTCAGGTATTTCTTATTTTTGGGCTAGCGGGGTCCGTAAAAAGTATGTCGAGTGGGTACTCGTTGGATGAGGAATTTAATTCTACATCCAACGAGCTCTCTGGATCGAAATTTTAGTAAAAACATGGGGAGATATGTCGAAAATACAAACAAAAAAATAGTTTTTTTCTTTCCTTCCTCCAAAATTAATAAATATTATTTTATTATTTTAACTATTATTTTATTATTATTTTTTAGGAGGCCCATTTTGAGTTGAAATTTCCTCTAATGAATGTTACTGAAACGTTATACATGTAATAAAAATTTGAATGATAGGGACACCATGTTGAATGAGGAAGTAATGCATGCAAGAGCAGGGGACGTGAAGGGACACTCTCATGGAAGTTACACCACGCATGGGAATTCCACACCAGGCATGGGAATTCCAGTATGGCGGTAGAACCACCTCGAGGAATCGAATATGTAGTGGAGTGGAAATTCCTGGGAGGAATTGGTCGTTTGCTGCAAAAGACCTAGGAAAAACAAAAAATATAAATAAGGAAGCATATGCTAGGAGGCAGGACGTCATTGAATATGATAGAACACGGAAATACTTGTTCTATGAGAACTATGTGTTAGGAAAGAGGAAATAAATCCTTTTTGTGTGAGCACTTTGTGTTAGGAAAGTGATTTCTCAATGGAGAATTGGACTGAGTTTGACTATCACCAGTATTGGCATGCATAGCTTATCTCAGGGGTGATTGAGGACAGAGCGATCTGTGCCTAATCTATAGTTGGGTGGAACATGGTTGTTCCCTTTTCATTGCATCTCATTGACAAAAGGTTTCATCACTGAGGTTTTTCTTCTGCCATGCTATTGAAGTCAATGTATGTTGTTTACGTGCAAATATGTGTTTCAATGTCAAGGAAATGATGATGAGTAGCTTCAGTCTCACAGATGGAAATAATTCATAGGAACTATTGTTTTCATGTGCTTTTATTAGATGATTGTGCTTGGTATTGGGGTAAATGACAACTCAAATGGTGTAATAGTGCGTTGTACACAATCACCATCATATTGAATGATTTCCTCTCATTGATGAGCTTAGGGCATGTCTGTAGATGTATGAATGTATTCTTCAATGCCACTGAATGATAAAAGAACACCCTTAGGTTTGTTGATGAAAAGTATGGTTGATGAATAGGGTGTGCTCATATGATTAGGATTGCATTGTTTATGTATATTATTAATGGTATGGAATGCACCTACTCCATTTTTCAATCCACTAGGACTTATAGGTTGACTTTGTTCCTAGAAAACGATAATTCCTACCCCGTGTGAATGACTCTGACTTGTATTTGATGATTTTGGGTTTCCTAATGGTGTCATAACATTTTGAAAGAGTTACCTGAATACTGTATGTTTCTCCTGATTTAAACACCCATGATATTTGAGCCCAAAATTGCTAGTAAAATCATATATCTTGTTCAGAATTTAGTACATACTTGCAAAAGTGATTGGAGGGACATAATAAATCCTTGAAAATAATAATTATGTTATTATATCATTCATACACCTTCTCTGAATATTTGGGAGCAATTACACTGATTTGGAGACCAAGACACTAAAACTAGTCAAGAGCCAAAATTGTGAAAAAAATGGAAAATTGGGCATTATGGGAAAAAATTTAAAAAGGGACATTACAATATATCTGTATTTTCTCACAAGTTTTCCATTAACTCAAAAATAACATGATTCAATTATGGTTGTAGTTGATAAATTAAGCAAGTCTACTCATTTTGTACCTGTGGAATTGACTTATAAGGCTATCAATGTTGCAGAAATATTCTTGAAGGAAATATTTCAACTTCATGGAGTGCCAAAAATGGTAATTTCTTTCCGAGATTTCAAATTTACATAAAATTTTTGGAAATCATTGTTTGTAGGATTGGAAACGAAGATAAACTTTAGCACTAGCTACCACCCTGAAACAAATGGACAAACAAAACAAGCAAACCAAGTCACCGACAACATGTTGAGGATGTATTTCATGAAAAGACCCACTAAGTGGGTAGACTATCTACATCTGGAAAAGTTTGCATACAATAATGGATACCAAGACTCTACCAAGATGAGCCCATTTGTAATCCTGTATGTAAGGCAGTGTACTACCCCTGTTAATTTAGATAGCCTCGTGGATCGTTTGATGGTAGCACCTGGAATGTTGCAAGACATGGAACAAACTATTCGGGAAGTGCAAAAGAATTTGAAGGTGGAACAGGATCTCCAAAAGAGTTATGTTGACTTAAAAATAAAACATAAAAAGTTCTCAGTGAGGGATCATGTTTACCTCCAATTCAAGCCCAGAAAGAGATTCCTGAAACTAGGATGTTGTACCAAATTAGCGCCATGGTTCTACAGACCCTTTCAAGTATTGGAAATGATTGGACTCGTCACATACCTGATTGCTCTTCCAACACACTTATTAATTCATAATTTTTTTCATATTTCATTACTGAAAAAATATGTATATGATTCCACTCACATTGTTGATTGGAATATGGTACATATGGAACTAGAGGGTGAATTCTAGGTGGAACCTGTGTGCATTATGGATAGGAAAGAAATGGTGCTTCAGAACTGAGTCTTCCCTTGTCTTAAAGTGCAATGGAAGCACTTTATCCCAGAGGAGGCAACCTGGGAATTAGAAGATTCCTTGCGAAAGAAGTAACTAGGTCTGTTTCCAGAAAGTATGGAAGATGACTAAGAACACTATGGACAGTGCTACAATAAGGGGGAAAGGATGTAATATTCCCCAAGCAATAAAATTTGTTTGTAATCATTTTTGAAAGACTATTTTATTTTGTTTGAATGTGATTAAAGGACGTGGAATATGCCAATCGGTCCTTGGAGGACACATTAGAGGAAATTTAAACTCAAAATGGGCCTTTTAACTCTAATTCAAATTCCATGTCATTATGTGTTAGCCAATTAAATTGATTTAAATTTGAAATACTGTATAGGTATTAAACACCTTTTTAATATAAATTTGGGGATAGGTATCATAAAAATACTATTTTTTTGTTTGTATTTTTTACATATCTCCTCGTGTTTTTACTCAAATTTTGATAGAGAGATCTTGTTGGATATGGAATTAAATTCCTTATGCAATGAGTACCCACTCGGCATACTTTTGACAGACCCCTCTACCCCAAAAACAAGAAATACCTGAAAAAACGTGATGATGACATCATCATCATGTTTTTTCAGGTATTTCTTATTTTTGGGCTAGCGGGGTCCGTAAAAAGTATGTCGAGTGGGTACTCGTTGGATGAGGAATTTAATTCCACATCCAACGAGCTCTCCGGATCAAAATTTTAGTAAAAACATGGGGAGATATGTCGAAAATACAAACAAAAAATAGTTTTTTTCTTTCCTTCCTCCAAAATTAATAAATATTATTTTATTATTAATTTTTAGGAGGCCCATTTTGAGTTGAAATTTCCTCTAATGAATGTTACTGAAACGTTATACATGTAATAAAAATTTGAATGATAGGGACACCATGTTGAATGAGGAAGTAATGCATGCAAGAGCAGGGGACGTGAAGGGACACTCTCATGGAAGTTACACCACGCATGGGAATTCCACACCAGGCGTGGGAATTCCAGTATGGCGGTAGACCCACCTCGAGGAATCGAATATGTAGTGGAGTGGAAATTCCTGAGAGGAATTGGTCATTTGCTGCAAAAGACCTAGGAAAAACAAAAAATATAAATAAGGAAGCATATGCTAGGAGGAAGGACGTCATTGAATATGATAGAACACGGAAATACTTGTTCTATGATAACTCTGTGTTAGGAAAGAGGAAATAAATCCTTTTTGTGTGAGCACTTTGTGTTAGGAAAGTGATTTCTCAATGGAGAACTGGACTGAGTTTGACTATCACCAGTCTTGGCATGCATAGCTTATCTCAGGGGTGATTGAGGATAGAGCAATCTGTGCCTAATCTACATTTGGGTGGAACATGGTTGTTCCCTTTTCATTGCATCTCATTGACAAGAGGTTTCATCACTAAGGTTTTTCTTCTGCCATGCTATTGAACTCAGTGTATGTTGTTTACGTGCAAATATGTGTTTCAATGTCAAGGAAATGATGATGAGTAGCTTCAGTCTCACCGATGGAAATAATTCTTAGGAACTATTGTTTTCATGTGCTTTTATTAGATGATTGTGCTTGGTATTGGGGTAAATGACAACTCAAATGGTGTAATAGTGCGTTGTACATAATCACCATCATATTGAATGATTTCCTCTCATTGATGAGCTTAGGGCATGTTTGTATATGTATGAATGCATTCTTCAATGCTACTGAATGATAAGAGAACACCCTTAGGTTTGTTGATGAAAAGTTTGGTTGATGAATAGGGTGTGCTCATATGATTAGGATTGCATTGTTTATGTATATTATTAATGGTATGGAATGCACCTACTCCATTTTTCAATCCACTAGGACTTATAGGTTGACTTTGTTCCTAGAAAACGATAATTCCTACCCCGTGTGAATGACTCTGACTTGTATTTGATGATTTTGGGTTTCCTAATGGTGTCATAACATTTTGAAAGAGTTACCTGAATACTTTATGTTTCTCCTGATTTAAACACGCATGATATTTGTTCCCTTTGGGAGGTTTGATCTTTGTTCTTGGTTGAACCCTTCTTGGATTAACAAAGTTCATGGATAATAATAGTAGTTGTGGAATGAGATATGTTACATTTGCATCTACACTTTTTCCCTGAAAAAATATCAGACCAATGAAGGAAGAAAGGAAAGGAGGGTCGAGATGGATAATGGGAAAGTCAAAGGATATAGATGATTTCACCAAGGAAAGATGCTCAGACTTGAAAATATTGGTAATGGAAGAAAGGTTAACTTCCAGGAAGAATTTTTTTCGGATGGACTGCGGGAATCAGATCAATGTTGGACAGAGATTTCGCTTAGCAAACATGCATGAATAAATTAAGTTTTGGATTTGCGAATTCTTTTACACCCCACATGTTTTGACAACTGATATTTGATGGTGTTGGAGATCGACGGTGGAAGTGGATTCTGCAACCTCAACATGAACGAATAAATTAATTTTTTGAATTTGTGAAATCAGGTATGCTCCTCACATTTCGATGACCGAGATGTGTGGATGTCGAAGATCAATGAGAGGAGTAGATTTCGCAACTTCAACTTGCAGGGACAAATAAAATTTCCATATTTGCGAAATCCGGTAGGCCCACCGAAGATAAATGGTGAAGACCAAATGAGGATTTAAATCTATAGCAGAGGTTCATTTCGTAATGTCAATAAGTGCATATAAGTGAACCTTCTCGATCTATGAAATTCGGTGGGACCAATGAGGATGAGTAGTGGACAACAGAGCCATGAGATCGACATTCGGGGTTGACCCCACAAGTATCAATGGTACAAAAGTAGTGAAGTGGAAAGGCAGAGGTGAAAGAGCCGAAAATTCTAAGGTAATGTATATATTTCCACACCGTGGAGTCTACAGCGAAAAGCGGAAGGCAGGAGGCAGAAATCAGAAAGAGAAATGAGTCCATGCATTGGCTTCTATGATTCGAAGTCCGTGTGCATAAGGCGGAATATAGAAAGCGGAAGGTGGATAAATGATTATGTCATTTGTTAAGTTTCCAGTTCTCGCATTCTGTAGCAGAAGGTGGAAAGGAAGAATGCAGAAGGCGTAGACATGGATAAATGATTCTGTCATTTGTTATGTTTCTGATTGTTGCAGTCCATGGCGAAAGGTATAAAGGAGGAATGTGGAAGGAAGAAAGGTGGATAAATGACTCCAAAATTGTTAAGTTTTTTATTCCTGCAATTTGCAGCGGACGTTGGAAGGGAAGAATGCGGAAGGAGGAAATGTGGATAAATGATTCCATCGCATGTTAATTTTCTGATTCCTACAATCTGCAGTAGAAGGCCAAAAGGAAAAAAAATGGAAGGCAAAATGTGGTGAGAAGATTTCGTCGTATGTTAGGTTTTTTTATTCCCGAAGTCCGCAGCAAAAGGAAGAAAGACACAATGTGGAAGGCAAAAGTCAGAAAGTCAATTTGAGGGCGGAAATGACCTTTCTGGTTGCATAAGTGAATTTACTTGCAGAAATTAATGTTAGTTACTTTGTAAGCTTAAGGGTGATTTGTTATGAAAGGTTATAGCCAAATTTTCTCGTGAAAGAAATTATACTTGAATTATTTTTTTTATGCATTTTAGTAGGTTATATGAGTATGTTACAATGGGGCTCATGTCCAATATAGTCAAAGTCAAAATTTTGGATATTACAAGTAGGATAGCTAAATAAGGAAGAAAATAAATAAATTTTCTTTTATGATTTTTATAAGTTTTTCTAGAAGAATATTTCCATGTATAATATGCATTATGTGTTTTCCAAAACCTAACCTTCTTGCTTATAACTAAAACTATATATTAGTTAGCAAAAGTGAAGTATAAATATATTACAAATAATATTAATTATTTTAAAAGTTGCACTTTAGGTATTATTTTTATTAAAAATAATTTTTCATTATTAAAAACCCTCATTATTAACAACAACTTATTAGAGCTCACATATTTTTCATGATTAACACAAAATATAGATCACACATGCCACTTTAAATATTAAATTTAATAAGGTCATATAAAAATCTTAATAAACTCATTTTTATTGTTGATGTAATTCAATGCATATTATAACTACACTACTTTTGGGCTTTTGAGTCACCCTTTTACAGCTTTCAAAACGAGTATCACAAAAATTATTCAACAAACTATTTCAAAACCATTAAACCTATTTGCATAAAAGAAATAAAAAACTCTAAAACATCATTGTTTATTTACTTATAAAATGGCCATGCCACGATTAATTAATCACACATAGCCCAAAGTCAAAATCAAACTCATCGCCTTATAAATAAAACATGTTTTCACATGAGGAATACTAAAACTAATATTTCATGTTAAACCCTAATAGATAACCAAATTAATTAAAAATAGTCAAATCAGGCTTAAACTTCACACCGCCATCATTTGAATAAGTTTCAATCACATCATTTTGAAACAACAAGATATATGTTCTCATTAAAATCCTTTTGAAGAGATGCAAAATAGACTATTATCAATGTTTCTGCATCATTAACGTCCACTAACTTTTTTATATTCATCGAACTTCATTTTCAATTACTTAACTCGGATGAATTCTACTACAATATCAAAGATTTTCAGTGGATTACTTTGAACTTTCTTTTTCATTTTTAAACTCCTTAAATTCATTTAAATTCTAATAAAAATCCATTTCAAAATTTAAAAGTTTTCGAACTCCATGTGTCATTTTTAAAATAAATAGAATTATTATAAAAACTTAAATCCTTAGACAATTTCTAACAGAGTACAAAGTGACGCATTTCATACACACCATACGAAGATTCTATTTAGAAAGTGAGTGGCCAGTTTTCTCACGAAATGGAGTGGGTGTTGTAATAAAATTAAGAAGAAAATATTAAAAAATTAAATTAAGAAAATCCAATTATTAAAAAAATATTAATATGCTTTATTAACTTCCTCCAAAATACGTATTACAAACCCTACATAACGCGTAGATTCAACGTATTACAAACCCTACATAACGCGTCGATTCAGGTTTATGTCGCGTAAATGAAGGAAGCTGTGCTTCTTTCAGTTGCTCAGTACGACTTTGGCCCAAATGCCTGTAACAGTCATTTGTCGCAGTTTAGCGTTCTCACCTAGGGATTTATCACACGGGATTGGCACGTCTTTATAAGCTAGAAGGCCTGCAATAATCTTCACCAGTTTATGAGCGATTAATCCAACACAGAAAATTGTATTAAAGCTTGACCTTCTGTAGAATTTTCCCCCATATCCAGCGTGGGATCGAGGAAATTCATTGTATCGAATGAAGGAAATGAGCGATCCGAGTTCAGTAGCCTCATTTCCAGCGTTGATCGTTACAATGATCTGTTGGTGATGATCTAGGCGGCGGAGGTTTCCTCAACGCCATGGAGATGAAGACAGATCAATCAGTAAGGGGAGATGAACAGGAGACTATTACAATCGCAACACATTGCGCCGTCTCGGTGGAGGCTATTAATGGTCAGCACATGACTGCTTCACCCTGTCAAGGTGAATACTAATACCCTAAGTTTCTGGCATACTTTATGGAAGTTTTGTGCTCAGATACGTTCAATCAGTTTGTAAATTATGTGTATATCTCAGTCAGTTTGTAGATTATGTGTATATCGATAGGATCGTGCATTGTAAATGATATAAAGTAATGAAAAAAATAGACATAGAGATCGAAAATTTAACAACCTGAAACAAATTAGGTTTTGCGATAGCAGCACCAACTCAACAGTTAATTTATTTTCAGTAGATGGAAAAAAAAAGCAGCAAAGCTTGATACTGAACTGCAAACTTTCATTTCTATCTGTTATTAAAACCGATTGTCGAAGAGATGTAGCTAAGTTACCCTAATTTAGTAAAATGAAATGGCATCCGCACTTTTCTTTCTCAATACAACAGGATAAGATAGATCGCTGTATCGTACTCTAAACATGTAATACAAGGAAATAAATGAACTAATTTGAGTTCCAGGTTTTAATAAATGAAGTCCTCTTTCCGAAACAACAGGAATTTACAACAATATTAATAGAAGAAAGTAAAGAAGTTAGATAGTTAAAACCGGGTCAAGGGTTTCAAAGAACTTGACCTTCTACAGAAACATAAAAACAGTTCCTTCCCAACTTTTCGTCAGGGGGATCCCCAGTTATTTTGTTGTACTTCTACAGCGGATTATGAATTTATCTACAAAGTATCTCGACAAACATGAAAACACAAGTCCCTAAGGCTGTAAACCTTATAACCCTAAGCTCATTCATAACGCTTTTTTTTATCATTTTTCAAGAAACCAGTTTCTGAGAAAAGGTACCGGTAGCTGAAGTTGTGTTTGAGGTCTAAAAGACAACTTACAATTGAAGAGAAAACATAAATGACTCAATTTAGAAAACTTAAGCCTTTCTAGGGTTTAATGTGTCTGTACGATGAAATATCGTCGATGTTGTATTGATGTTATGCAGCAGTACCAAGCATAGTCACGCTACCCCAGCACCAGCGACAACGAATTCGAGGAGATGCCATGAACTTTAAGAGGAAGGAACTGGAGCCACAAAATCCCCCGCTGAAGAGACGTTATAGAGGGGTAAGGCAAAGACCTTGGGGCAAATGGGCCGCAGAGATTCGAGATCCAAAAAAGGCAGCTCGAGTATGGCTGGGGACATTTGAGACAGCAGAAGATGCCGGGAAAGCATATGACGACGCTGCTTTAAGGTTTCGAGGGTCGAGGGCCAAATTAAATTTTCCAGAAAGAATCGACCTCCGAGATGAGCATGACCTCCGAGATGAGGATGATGATCCTGGTATGAACATCTTAAAGCAAGAAAACGCAGCATTCAGTATTCCAGTTGCACCCGCCACTTCCAGAATTTTTGTGCCACCTAATATGAATAATTTGTCGGCACCGCCGGAATGCCGTCGTGCTTTACGCGTCGAAAAGGTGAGAGACGGGCCTTATTCTTATCAACTCAACCACGGAAGTACTACGCCGCATTTCATCAAATCTGATTCAACATGTTTATGACAATTGTCAGATGGATATCACTGTGCTCAACCACTGCAAAATCTAGGGTTCCATGCCGAGCAGTCCAATTCTAACCCTAATTTAGTCCAACAGTATTCAGGTTATATAAGATCTCAGCAGCAACCAGAAACTTTTAATCAACAGCTGCCTTCTATAATGCCCATCCAAAACGAACGCGCCCTCGATTATAATCGACTAGTGCAGACTACAACGTTGCCTAATCTAGCTTCATCAAATTGCAAAGGTGGAAGGGTATCTATGTTCAATAATTATGTGCTGCAGCAACAGCAACAACGCATGCTTATTCATCAACAGCAAGCTCCATCATTTAGCACCACAGCGCATCAGGAGTTATACGACTCTCGTGAAAGAATCATTAGTCAGGCATATAACCTTCTGGCTTCTTCTGGTGAATCTCAATCTGAATTATCAAATAATTCGGATTATAATTCTGGAGTTCTTCCTGCACATACTTGGGACAACCCAGATCTTTGACTGAAGCAAAAGGTTATATGATAAGAAGGGTTACCTGCACTTCCAGTTTTCCAGTAGTTGTTTTGGTAGGTATCAGTACGCTATTGAAATATTTGATATAAACCATTTCGAAATATTCTATATAATTCGACTAGTTTTTGCAACGAGTATATTGAATGTTATATGTGGTGCACTACATTCTGTAAATATTTGCTTTAAACAGACTAGCTTTTGAAGTGAATGACTATAGCATTGAATGCTACCTTTGTTTCTTAAAAAACCAGATTGCATTCTGTTTATGTTGTGCTTTATGGATTTCAAATTTCTTAAATTTATTAAGTTATATTCTCAATTTTATCAATTCATTCAAAATTGAATCCAAATCTCTAACTAGACTCATTAGCTAATCATGTAGCTGCTTAGTTGTTATTCACTAGCTTTTGAAATGTATCTATTCATTCAAAATTGAATCCAAATCTCTAATTAGTCTCATTAGCTAATCATGTAGCTGCTTAGTTGTTATTCACTAGCTAATCAGGTAATTGAATCTAAATCTTCAACTAGCATGATTATCTAATCATGTAGGTGCTTTGTTGTTACATTTATTCAATAGTTTTTGAAATGAATGACTGTAGCATGGAATGCTAACTTTGTTTGTTCCAAAACAAAGATTTCCTTTTTATTATGTTGTGTTTAATAATAGATTTAAAATTTCTTATATTTATAAAGTCATATTTATATTTTTATCAATTTATTTAAGGAATTGATTCCAAATCTCCAACATAGTTAATTATCTAATTATGTAACTGCTTAGAAGCTAGGATATACCACATTGGAAATCATATGTGTAAATGCATATTAATAAAATCATTTTATCACATTTTAACATGTTCAATGCTTCCTTTGAGTGAGTGAAGTTGTAATTCATAACACACTTTCATTCATATCTCTTACTCTTACTGTAAACGGTATTTAATCTTTAAATATAATGGGATAAAATGATGCACACAATTTACTTAAAGTTTTAAATTATAATTTATATAAAAAATAAAAATAATTTATATTTATAATATATTATAAGATATTTAAAATAATATTTAAATTATATATATATTATATATAAATGTTATTTTTAACATATTTTTCATAATAAAATATAAACAAAATTATTTATATTATGTATATAGTAAGGTAACATATATCTAATAATACTAACCATCTCATATTCAATATTAAGAATATATATATATATTTTAAGATGTCTTCTCTCTTTTGGAAATTTTCATCAAATTCTTTAAGTTGTGCTTCCAAATATATGGTTATTTGTGTTTTTATTTCTTTTACTAATTAAGTCTCAATTGTTTTTAGAGAAATCCTTATTTAGGTTGTTTTAATTATTCTCTATTGTTAAATATATATAGAGGAGATTCAAGAGCACAACTGATATTTGTACACATTATTATTATCAAAATAATAGAATAATATTTTATTATGTTTATAGCCATTTAGATATTATCTTATATTTTAGACTTGTTTGAGCCCATGAACAAAATTAACCTAGACTTGTTTGAGGCCATCAACAAGATTAACCCAAGAGTAATAAGGGTACAGAAAGGATTCATTTCATGGTGGTCTTATCTTGTTATGGTTAAATGCATCTTGATTAATAGTGTACAACTAGGATTTATTTCATCATTCTCCCATCTTATTTTACTTAAATATATTTGGATTAAGATTTAAATAAGCTTTACTTAAAATATGGTTATAGTTTTTTTGTTTATTAAATAATATTGGTTCTGTGTTTATACTAATTCTAATAATATGGTATGAATGATAGATATTAAATTATATATTTTAGCTTTTGTTTAATATTAATCTATGTTTACATAACTATAACTAAGTGGTTGATTGTGTCTATCCACATTTAACCACAACTTTACTTGTTACTTAACAGTAAAATGACAGTAAAATGACATCAGTTAAAGCTTTCGTCCCACTGACTGGCCAGAAACGAGGCCAACCTCTCGTAAAGTTCAGAGAACATTCAATTTACAATTCATGTCCATCGTCATCCTTGCGAAGCATCTGATTAACGCATTGTTGTGATTTAGTACGTTGCATTCGTTTTTTCACATCACTAACGCAAGAAACGGCTATAATTAGCAAAGACATACCTGACGGTACTCTAACATCAGAAACCGCGGCGATCAAGCATTTTATGAAGCTCTCTTCGCTGGAGAACAACCAAAACTTTATCTTGTTTGTTTTAAAAGTTTTATAAATGTGGGCACCGATATCTGTTTACTACAGGGACGATGGAAAAGAATCGTCATAGTGAAGTTTAAATGAGAGAGAATACTAAATGACGTAGTTCCTACTTGTCCCGTCACCCGTGGACATGACTGGAAATGTGCATGATTTCGTTCTCGTTTAACACGTTGTCAGTGGTTTTGTGCAGCACCGACTGTCAGAGCGCAGAACAAAATGTTCAGAATTACTTGTTAATTGATATGACGAAAGGCAACATAACACAAATACGTCTCTTTTCTGCCGACGCGTATGAAAACGAAAAAGCACAAAGAACTTTAGAACAATATTAAAGATGCAGCCATCTGGCTGCAGCATTGTGAACACTTGGAATTTTTGAATTCAAACTCATTTTCTAGTGGTTAATAACAAACGCGCGCACGAGTAGAAATGGATCAATGATTTCTTATTCTTGATATGCTTTTCGTGTTTCGATATGTCATTTCTATTAATTGTTATTCGTTCAAATTATGAAACGTTTATCATAAGAATTCCATTCTAACTTGGTAGGGCCAAGTTCATGAAGGGTAGTTATTATTCTTTTAAATTACGAGTCCTATAATATAAGAATTCAATTCTAAATTGGGCAATGGTATTGCGGCTACTATTGCCCAAGTTCATGAAAGGTTATGTTCCGAGAACACTGCTATGTTTGTAAACGGTTGTCTTATTAGGATGTTAATCAATGATTATTTTGTATTGTAATTCTTGAAGGGTTATTTTAGATTGAAGTGTTACTTAAAGTTTGTGTTATATTGTAATTATGATTGATTGATTTTGATTGAATTTTTTTTATATGGTTTATTTAAGGTTGACTATGTTTTAAGATGGTTACTTAAGCATTTGGTATGTATTGATCATTGTTGATCATGGACGAAGATAGTTGAGGGATTATAGAGTTGATTGCTTGTTTATTTGATATCTTATTAATCATAAAGTCATGCATGAATTAATTCTTATGTTCCATTATTCCAACAATAGTTCTCCATGGTTATGCTTAATTGTGATGTTCCTCAAATAGTTATGCGACATTGGGACCATCTTCACTATTTTGAATGCATTAAATAAAAATACATCCAAAAGATTAATTATAGAAAGTATTGATTGTTTATTTGAAATGTCATTTATGAATTGTTTATATGATTCCACTAATCTACCTATAGTTATGAATCTCTTAATTTCAAATAAAATTAATAGCGAATGGATGGATTAATCAAAGGTTGGTTTTTTAAGTTAAAATATACAATTAAAGTTATGGATTCACTTTTAATGTGGTATTGTGGATGATGAACTAATTAATATCTTATCTCTCTTTATTGAAGTTATTAAAGTTTTATCTCTCTTTATTGCTATAATGTCTCTAAAAATTGAAAATAAAATAAAATTATAGGCTAGTGAAAACTACCCAAAAGGGATCATTAGTACTCGTGTGGAAACATAGATGCTCCTTAAAATTTCAACCTCTTCAGATTCTTCCCACTATCTTGTTAATCTCTTATCCATTCAGTGACTATTAGTTCATTTACTTCTTATGTCTTAATTATGTTATTTAAACTGTTGATATATCTTAGTTATTACTGTCGATGAATTAATGAGTTATATAGACCATTGTTTGGCTCCTGCACATGTATACTTTGTTTATTTAATAAAAACTAACTTAACTTGGTTGATGGGAACAAAGTGATGGAGTGGCGGAACTCGTTCTCCCATGACAATCTGAGAGGTAAGGCTATTCTTCGTTATGCAGGCTTACTTAGTTCATTTGGACTAAGGAACCTTATTCATTGATTCACATGTTTCTCTTGTGACATCGAGATTATTGGTTACTTGACACAATTCAGTTCTTAGGTATACTTCCCATTCCATCTTGCACTCTTGTTACTGATTCGTTTTACGACTCAGGTATGCCCTATGTTTGCTAATTATCTTTATTCATTAATTTACTAGATGCTTATGAATTATCTTAATGTCCCTACCATTTTTATTGTCTATCTCTGGTTTTAGTTACTTTCTCGTCTCCTTTTTCTATTTTGCAGGTTTACCTTGGTTGCAAGCTTGTAAACTTACGCTTGTTCTTCCTAGCGAGGGCATCATGGAATACTACGTTTCCCATGATTCCTAAATGCTACAAACCTAGGCTACGACTTAAGCATATATACTACCTATATGAACTAGCATAAAGGGCATATGATAATACTATAAGCTTGTTGCTAAGGGGAAGACATTGTGACACTATATGATAGTCTTAAAGGGATGCTCATATCATAAGGTTGGGACTATGGTATACATACCATGCCATTAGTTATTGAGCCTGCGCTGACTTTTAAAGGGTGGCGAAACCATAGTATAGAGGGTTTAACATATGACTTGGTTGATATAACGTTGATCCACAAACTTATGGTTTGGGTTTATGGACGCGTTAATGGCCACCGGCTGGTTTCATTAATGCTTTGGGGTTGGTGAAATGGCATTGGCAAAGGACGTGGCATTTGCTGTTTGTGCATTAAGGTTTTGGCATTGTCGTTTAGTGTGGCCTCTGTGCATTTGGAGAATGGAGACGACCCCATCGATTCCCAGGTAAGCTTACACCAGTTCTGTGTAAAATGCATTGCTTCGATTGTTTTTCTCCATGGCATGGTCATGCTTCTCATGCCATTGTGGTTTGTATGTAGGTGAATGCGAAGGTGCTATGGGGTTTGCACAGGATGCACTTGTCGATTTGGGATTTCTTCTTCACAGCCATGGTAATCCTACTAGCAAGATTTCTTTCCTCCTCTTGTTCCGGGCAATTCCTGAGTTGGAAATCTTTACTGGGTTGGGGTTTCGATGGTTCTTGTTGACTCTTCCTTTGGGGTTTAAGATGTAGCTTGTCTAGTTTTAAATGGACCCTCATTGAGATATTTGGAATTTGTTTGGGCCGTGGCTGCACCATTACTTGTAATGGTGCCATAGCTCACAGCCTGCCATTAACGTTTTAATACTTTGGTTGTTTGTAAAGAGGATTCGTGCCTCACCATGTAATTATACTGTGTGTTGGTTTTTAATATGAAGACTATAATGAATTGGTTATGAAATGCCTACAATCCCATTCAGTGTTTAAATATTATGTAAACTTAGGATTTGTATGGTTATTTAAATGATGTGTTTTATGTGGACTGTAATGCAATCGATCGTGGCATTACATCTTGTAGAATATTTACTATGCGTATAATATTGTTTTGGGTTAAGGCCGTATGCACAACAGTCTATTTGCTTGGTTTGTATTTTAAGTTGGGATATTCTAGAGTTTGGGCGTTATGTCATGGGCTGTACCATTGTAGCAATGGTGTCATAGCCCATTGGCTTGCCACCACATGCTCTACGTTAGCATATACATGGGTCTGTTTTTTTAACAGAGTATTGTATTCTTCGTTGTTATATTGGCTCAGCGTGGGTGTAGTCCATGCCACGAATGGCATGTGCCTCTCCCAATGACTGTGATAGATTTTAGTTGGCATTTTATAATGTCAATTGTTTATTTGGAAAGAATCGGGTTGTAATGGATTATGGGCAAGGCTCTGCTGACAAATGGATTATGTCAGCAGAGTATTAAATACAGAGAACAAGGTAAAAACATAATACTAAGATCAAAACCTAGTTAATACAGGAGCATTTATGAGAGATGAAACCCTAAACATAAACAACATATGATAAAAATTCTCCACCCTATGATTTGTAATATTCATATACAAACCCTGGCAGATTGTTGACCCTAAAGCTAAACCATTAGGGTTTAGAAGTTATATTGCAGCCATTACTTAACATAAACAGTACTAAAACTTTGGGAAGAAATAGAATAGGCCTTCAAGGGTTTAATACCTGAAATTGAAGCTTTGTCAATAGATGTACCTACATTCTTAAATAACCAGCATTAGTCATTCAATGCAGATATGACCTCTGTTTGATGACCAAATCACTTGGGAACTACCACGTTCTTCCCAACCATGACCCAGAACTGTTCCTGGTTCTAATCTGGATCCCCCCAAACTGGACTCCAACATGCACATAGCTTAGAGCTCCTAAGGTAAGGTTTCCTAATTGGTAATCAGTTCTAAATCAATCCTCTTTTCCTTGCAGGAAAAGTTCTACAAGAAACAGTTAAGAGCAAAACAGGAAGAATAATAATTCTCCTAGATGAAAAATCAGAACCCCCAAGCCTTTGCTTGGCTTGAGTCTTTATAGACATAATTTTTAGTCAAAGGGGCAGTTAGATCAAGAAATCCTTAATTTCTTAATTAAACTCTTTTCTAATTTACTAGGGTAATTTTCAATTCTTAACCTAGGAACCTTTAACTAGTTCCTAGTTAGTCTTTCATAGATATTTCACTATTTATTAATCCTTTAATAATAAATAATAATTGGTGGAGCTTCTCTCTTTCTTTATTCAATTATATAATTAATCATAATTAATTCTTTATACATACTATGTATAAAATACATAGTATTAAAATACTTGTTAACACTTGTCTTTGAGCATCATATGTCAGGATCCCTTAGACTTAATGACATTTCTCTATGAAGGTCAAGTAGATAGATGGCTCAAGTTTACTAGACTAGGAAACTCTAAACATCGTTGCATGTTGGATTTCCCTCATATAATGTGGTCGTTCTTCAGTATTTGATGAGAATATAGAAATTTGAAATTTCATTTAATCACTTAAAAACAAGTATGATGAGATTAATATTATTCCTCTAGTCATTTTCACTTGGAGGTGATTTTAATCTTTTCAGTAACCCCTAGCGCTTACTAGAGCCCATACTCAACGCTTATAACAGGGAGTTACAAACATAGTGAAATTCCAGAGCTCTCACTCAAGACTAAATGCTAGGATGTACTTGTACAATACACCTAGGGATACAATGGCCAAAGATCCGATGCTCCAGAGCTTATGGTCAACATCAACATGGAATGCTCCAGGGCTTATGCCCAACATTTCCAATTATATTTTCATGTGTTCTAGACCTTTATGCTCAACACAAATGTAAGCTCTCATGTGCTCTAGAGCCTCTCGCTCAACACAAAACATCTCAGCGATCATGCTCTTTAGGGTCCATGCCCAACACAAAAATTTCATCAATCATGTGCTTCAAGGTCCACGCCCAACAAAAAACATATATATACCTATATATCATCAACAATTGGCTTACACCCAATATACAAAAAAAACTAGCATGTCCATATGCAGTGGGGTCTTTGAGCCACTATAAAATAAATCATCAATATAATCATCATGGTCAATAGGGTCATGCCTATAAATGGTAGGTCCAAAATTCAGGATATTACATCCCTCCCTGCTTCATTAGAGGAATTTTGGGGTCTAAAATGGGCCTCCTAAGGAAAATAATAAAATAATAGTTAAAATAATAAAATAATAGTTAAAATAATAAAATAATATTTATTAATTTTGGAGGAAGAAAGGAAAATACTACTTTTTGTGTTCGTATTTTTGACATATCTCCCTGTGTTTTTACTCAAATTTCGATTGGGAGAGCTCGTTGTTCCGCATCCAACGAGCTCTCCCGATCGAAATTTGAGTAAAAACACAATGAGATATGTCGAAAATACAAACAAAAAAAGTAGTTTTTTTTAATGACAAATATGTCAATTCAACCATTATGGTTGACTTATTTTATTGAAATTCTATTGGTTCTTGAATTCCAACTCACAAAAACTTATTTTGGCACGTTTTCTTATAAGGCCCATTTTAGACCCCAAATTTCCTCTAATGAGTACAACATCATCCCTAGTTTTCTAAGGACTCTGAATGATATCATGAAACAAGGTGGGGTAAGCCTTTCTCATGGTGGCCTCATTCTCCCAGGTAGCCTCATCTACCTAAAATTGCTACCAATGCACTTTCAATTTGACTACAGTGCACTTTCGAAGCTTTACTTCTCTTTTGTCCAATATATGCAAAGCCTCAGGGACAAATTCCCCCTCAGGTTCAACCTGTAATAATGACCAATGAATGGCATGCTTAGTGTCATAAAAATATTTCTTTAATAAAGATGCATGGAAAAAATTTTGAACTCTTACGTGCGCAGGTAATGCTACTTCCTAAGCCATTGGTCCTTTCTTGGCCAAAATTTCAAAAGGCCCACAAAATATAGGTGCTAACTTACCACACCTACCCAAGCTCAAAGAGCTTCATTTTACTTTCACTTTCAAGTAGACATGCTCACCTACTTGGTATTCTTTATCTTTCTTTTTCTTATCTGCATAACTTTTCTGACGGTCTTGTGCCTGTCTAAGATTTCCCTAGACCTTGGTAACTAACTATTCCATGTCCAATAACAGGTCAATCCCTAAAATGAGTTGATCCACTGGACTATCCCAAGTAATTGGGGTCCTACACTTCCGTCCATAGAGTACCTCAAAAGGAATAATCTTGGCGGAAGCCTGATACCCATTGTTATATGCAAACTCTGCAAGGTGCAGATAATATTCCCACTTGGTGGGGTTGTTCATGACAGATAATATTCAACAATTTGGTTTCCTCTTTTAGTCTAACAGTCCTTCTGCGGGTGATCAGCAGTGCTAAAGTTCAGTTGCATCTCTAATCCAGAGAATAAAGATCTTCAAAAGTTTCCAATAAACTTAACATCCTGATTTGAGATAATCACTTTGGGTATCCCATGCAATCTAAATATCTCTTTCAGGAATATATCAACAATGTTCACGGCCTTGTAGGTTGATTTCACGGGGATGAAGTGTGCTTCCTTCGACAGCTTCTCAATGACTATGAAGATGGAATCATTTTGCTTCTTGCTTTTCGGTAAGGCAGTAATAAAATCCATACTGATAACCTCCCATTTCCATTTCGGAATGGGAAATGGCTGTAGTAATCCTGAAGGGTGCTGGTGGTCAACTTTAACTAGCTGGAATTCCTGACATTTCACAATCAACATTGCAATGTTAGCCTTTAAATTGGGCCAAAAAAAGTTTCTCTCGACGACAGTATCATCTTTTAATATCCTGGGTGCCCCGAGTAGGGTTGCTTATGAAATTCTATGAGGATGCTGGACCGAATGTCCCCTCCATCTGGAACATACAATCTACCTTGGACCATAGTAGTCCGGAGTCACCCACCTTGTATTCCTTCTATTGTTGAAACTACAAGTCCTCCTAGACCTTCTCAAGGATTTCTACATAGAACAGGTCAACCTTTTTGGCCGTTCTAATCTTCTCATGAAAATATGCATCAGTTTGACTCAGGGTCACCTCATATATCATATGAGTTCGTCGACCCAAAGCATCAACAAATTTGTTCTCTTTGCCCTTAATATGCTTTAGTTCAAAGTGATACTCACTCAAGAAAGCCAACCATTTGGCTTGCCTCACATTCATATCAAGTTGATAGAATAAATACTTTAGACTCATATTGTCAGTATTTAGAAGGAACTTCCTTCCCATGAGGTAGTGCCTCCACATCTTCGGAGCATGGATAATGACCGCTAGCTCAAGATTGTGCGTTGGATAATTATGCTCATGCTCTTTTAATTTCTATGATTCATAATAGATCACATGATCATTTTGTAAGAGGACTCCTCCAAGTCCTTCCTTGCTTGCATCCGTGCATACCACAAAATCTCCATCAGGATCCGCAATCCGCAACACTCATGCGGTCATCAAAATATTCTTAATCCTTTCAAAAATTTCTTCACACTTGTCAGTCCATAAGAACTTCTTTTCTTTCTTCTGCAAAGCTGTCATGGGACAAGCGATTCCTGCGAAGTTCTCAATGAACTTTTGATAATACCCAGCTAAACCTAGAAAGGACCTAATGTCATTGATACTAGTCGGGGTAGGCCAATCCTTTATAGCTCGAATATTTTTCGAGTCCATAGCTATTCCTGCCTCGGATACGATGTGACCTAGGTATTGTATTTGTGGTTGGTAAAAATCACAATTTACTAAACTTAGCATAGAGCTAGTGTTCTCTCAGCACCTGAAGTACTATGCGAAGGTGTTCTTTGTGTTCCTCTTTATTCTTGGAATAAACAAGAATGTCATCAATAAAAACTAGTGCAAACTTATCCATATATTTACTGAATATGTTGTTCATCATACACATAAAGTTTATGGGTGCATTGGTCAACCCGAATGGCATCACTACAAACTCGTAGTTCCCGTACCTCATACAAAAAGCGGTCTTGGGAATATCTTCATCTCGGATCTGTACCTGATGGTACCCAGATCATAGGTCAATATTTGAAAATATTTTGGCTTCTACCACCTGGTCGAACAAATCATCGATCCTAGGGAGTGGGTAATGGTTCTTTATAATAATTTTGTTCAACTGACAATAATCAATGCACATCTGCATCATACCTTCCTTCTTCTTTATGAACAAAATTGGTGCTCCCAAACGAGACACACTGGGTCGGATATACCCCTTCTCTATTAAGTCCTGCAACTGCAGTTTGAGTTCCACCAATTCTGGTGCACTCATGCGGTAAGGGACTTTGGAGGCTGGAACTGATCCTGGGGTCAGTTCGATGGAAAATACTAGGTCTTGTTTCGGAGGTAATTCGAGGATTTCCTTAGGAAATACATCCTTGAATTTTTCAAGAACGAGAAAGTCTTCTATGCATTGTTCTCTGTCTGACTCTATGTCTTCGATGTTCACTGCAAACAACTTACAACCCTTCCTAACACACTTCTTCACTTGTAAGGAAGAGATTTGTCTTACAGAAACTTTCTTTAGGATGCCTTGAAACTTCACTTGGTTCCCTTGGCCATTAGTACATAAGATAGACTTATGAAGACAATCAAGCATGACATGGTGCTATTCCAACCAGTCCACACGGATAATAATATCATACAATCCTAAAGGTAGGATTTTCAGGTTTACCTTAGCAAGGAAACCATTCAGGTTTACTGCACATTATTTAACAATCTTTGAAACCTTCCATTTCATACCGGTGGATAACTATACCAGCCACGGTTTATCATGATTTACTTTTCCTAACTTGCATAAATCAACAATCTTAGGTGCAACATAGCTCTAGCAAGCACTGGGATGAATAAGTATTGAAACAGAGGTGTTCAAGATCTTACCTTCGAGCTCGACCATTATATCTTGATGGTCCTCCTATCAGCCATGTAATGTTGCATAGGTTCATGGGGTTCTCAATATATCCTCAATGGTAGGTTCTTCTTGCAGGTTATACAAGACTCCATTGTTCTTGTTCTTACAATCTTGGGCATAATGTGACCCATTGCATTTCCAACACTTGATCGCTAAAGGGGTAGCATTGGCTCCACTTGCCACTTTCTTATTACCATTAGGATCTAGTACATAAGGCTTCGTGCCAGTTTTTTTGAAGTTCTTCTTCCCTTGAAAGATGTTATTTTTCTTTCTATAAGGTTGTGGGTTTGACCTAGGCTTGCGGTTATCAAAAAAGTTTCTAGACTTTTCTTGGTTTTGGTTCTGGTTTTCTTGCTGTAACTTCCCATGCTAATAGTAGAGGCAGGCCTTGTGTAGTGCAGTATCTAGTGTCTTTGGCATGTCGAATTCTATCCTATCCCAAAAACTAGGAGGAATACATCCTAAGAACTGCTGGATCTTCACCTTCTCTTCTTTGATACACGGTACATAATGCATCAGATTTAGAAATTTGTTTATAAATGTGTCCATAGTAATGGACTCCATGCATAGTTCATGGAACTCCTTTACCTTGCGGTCAAACAACCTTTCCGACATGTATTTTTCTTGGAAAATCTTTCAAAAGTTTTCCCAGCTTATTTCTCGCAGCTCATCTTTCTTGGTGTGCCTTAAATCTCACCACCATCTTGCTACCTTAACATTCAGGTTGTAGATGGCAAGCCTAGATTGCATCACACTTGAATAGTTATGAACCTAGAAATACTTACTCATTCCTAGCAACCATTATTCGGCCTTTTCTCTTGTATTTACCTCACCTTCATAGGTTGGTGCTCTTATTTTTTGAAATTCCCCCTAAAGACTATCATCACTTCTCTACTTCTTTCTCCATGGAGAAAGTGGGTCATCATTGATAGGACTGTGATGATCTTTTTTAGTTACTTCAGGTGTCCCTTCTTTTTTTGCTTGTCTTGGGTTGCTATCTCGCACATGGTACGGTTCTCTTTTGGATCTGTTGGCGGACTAGGTAGGTTTACTTTGCAGTCTCCTTCCCATCATGTTATGTAATAATGCTTCATTTACAAATTGCTGTTCCTTTCTTTCATTTAGACTATCTTCTCTAGAACTCTTCAGTTCAGCTTGAATACTGTGCAAAGTTTTCAGCACATCCGAGTTTAGCTCGACCACCAAGTTCACTTTCAGAGTGGGGGTGGTCATTTCTTCCTACCGGCTATTTTCTTCCTCAGTATTCATAACTAAACAATGCTGTAAAAAAATTTCTTGAAACACAAATTTTTTTAATAGCAGCAAGAATTTCTGTTAGTAACAAAAATTACTTATCATACTTGATTTCCTCTACATGAATGCTTGGTGTGCCCATAAGTCTCTCAGTATTGAAACTGGTCTTTGATACCACTTGTAATGTCCCCAAAAATTGAAAAAAAATAAAAATTTATAGGCTAGTGAAAACTACCCAAAAGGGATCATTAGTACTCATGCAGAAACATAGATGCTCCTTAAACTTTCAACCTCTTCAGATTCTGCCCACTTCCTTGTTAATATCTTATCCACTCAGTGACTATTATTCGTTTACTTATTATGTATTAATTATGTTATTTAAACTGTTGATATATCTTAGTTGTTACTATCGGTGAATAATGAGTTATATAGATCATTATTTGGCTCCTGTGCATGTATACTTTGTTTATTTCATAAAAACTAACTTAAATTTGTTTATGGGAACCAAGTGATGGAGTGGTGGGACTTGTTCTCCCATGACGATCTGAGAGGTAAGGTTATTCTTCATTATGCAGGCTTACTTAGTTCATTTGAACTAAAGTACCTTGTTCATTAATTCATAAGTTGCTCTTGTGACATCGAGATTATTGGTTAGACACAATTCAATTCTTAGGTATACTTCCCATTCCATCTTGCACTTTTGTTACTAATCAGTTTTATGACTCAAGTATGCCCTATGTTTGCTAATTATCTTTATTCGTTAATTTACTAGATGCTTACGAATTATCTTACTATCCCTACCATTATTATTGTCTATCTCTGGTTTTAGTTACTTTCTCGTCTCTTGTTTCTATTTTGCAGGTTTACCTTGGTTGCAAGCTTGTAAACTTATGCTTGTTCTTCCTAGTGAGGGCATCATGGCATACTACGTTTCCCATCATTCCTAAATTCTACAAACCTAGACTACGACTTAAGCATATATACTACCTATATGAACTAGCATAAAGGGCATATGATAATAATATAAGCTTGTTGCTAAGGGGAAGACATTGTGACACTATATGATAGTCTTAAAGGGTTTCTCATATCATAAGGTTGGGACTATGGTAGACATACCATGTCATTAGTTATTGAGCCTTCACTGACTTTTAAAGGGTGGCAAAACCATAGTATATAGGGTTTAACATATGACTTGGTTGATATAACGTTGATCCACAAACTTATGGTTGGGGTTTATGGACGCGTTAATGGCCACCAGCTGGTTCCATTAATGCCATTGGGGTTGGTGAAATGGCATTGGCAAAGGACTTGGCATTCTCTATTTGTGCATTAAGGTTTTGGCATTGTGGTTTAGTGTGGCCTCTGTGCATTTGGAGAATGGAGATGACCCCATCGATTCGTAGGTAAGCTTACACCATTTCTGTGTAAAATGCATTGCTTCGATTGTTTTTCTCCATGGCATGGTCATGCTTCTCATGCCATCATGGTTTGTCTGCAGGTGAATACAAAGGCGCTCTGGGGTTTGCATAGGATGCACTTGTCGATTTTGGATTTCTTCTTCACGGCCATGGTAAGACTGCTAGCAAGATTACTTGCCTCCTCTAGTTCTGGGAAATTCTTGAGATGGAAATATTTATTGGGTTGGGGTTTCGATGGGTCTTGTTGAGTCTGGCTTCGAGGTTTAATATGTATCTTGCTCTTGTTTTAAATGGACCATTGTTGAGAGATTTGGCGTTTGTTTGGGCTGTGGCTGCACCATTACTTGTAATGGTGCCATAGCTTACAGCTTGCCATTAATGTTTTAATACTTTGGCTGTTTGTAAAGAGGATTCATGCCTCACTATGTAATTATACTGCACGCTGGTTATTAATATGAATACTCTAATGAATTGGGTATGAAATGCCTACGATTTCATTCAGTGTTTAAATATTGTGTAAACTTGGGATTTGTATGGTTATTTAAATACTGGGTTTTACGTGGACTATAATGGATTCGATCATGGCATTATAGCCTGTAGAATATTTACTCTGCATATAATATTGTGGGTTAAGGCTGTATGCACAACACTCTGTTTGCTTGGTTTGTATTTTAAGTCGGGAGCTTCTAGAGTTTGGGCATTATGCCATGGGTTGCACCATTGTAGCAATGGTGTCATAGCCCATTGGCTTTCCACCACATGCTCTGGGTTAACGTATACATGTGTCTATGTTTTTAATAGAGTAATGTATTCTTAGTTGTTATATTGGCTCATCATGGGTGTAGGCCATGCCACAAATGGCATGTGCCTCTCCCAACGACCGTGATAGCTTCTATTTGGCATTTTATATTGTAAATTGTTTATTTGGAAAGAATCGGGATGTAACAGCCAGGGTTATGACAACCCACGATATTGATTTTGTTTATTAGTGTGATTAGATTGGAACTTGGTCGAGGCTGTAACTACGGTCTTTACAACCTCACTGTTAGTGTATTCATTTTTTGGTTAAAGGATTGTGGCGTAGCTTAAAAGCATAGCCTGCACATATTAGATGTATAGCATGGGATTTATAGAGATGGTTATGCGATTGCTTACTGCTTGAGTGTAAAATGCTTATGGTTTTATTAATGTTATTGTAGCGAGCCTGGACATCCATAGGATTCAATGTCACGACCTCTTGTTGGTAAAATGGGTTTTAGTTGTTTAAATGTTTAACATGATACGTTTCATTATGTGCAGATAGATTTAAATGGGACCTTTCAAACCCTTCATGTTTTTATAAAGGATGACTGTAATAAGAAGACTATGAATTAAACATTTGGTTTGACTAAATGGATGCGGTTTAGACTGCAGATTTTAGATAATAAGATAGAGGTTTGATCTTGGACCACATGGATGGTCACGATGCCTTCTCTATTTTGTTAATTATGATTATGTTTATTAAATTGGAATGTTATGATATTTAATTTGTTTTTACATGATTATGTAGAGAAGACCTTAGAAGTTCTTTAATAGTTTGTTAGCTTGTTTATTAAATCATTTATGTTCCTAGTAGACCTAGTTTAAATTATAAACTTGTATTAGTTAACATAACCAATATTTTAATTAAATTCTACTGAATTAGTTTTGCTGAGAATTAGGGAAAGCCTCTCCTGACAAATGGATTATGTCAGTAGAGTATTAAATACAGAGAAAAAGGTAAAACCATAATACTAAGATCAAAACCTAGTTAATACAAGAGCATTTATGAGAGATGTAACCCTGAACATAAACATCATATGATAAAAATTCTCCATCCTATGATTTGTAATTTGCAGATACAAACCCTAGTAGATTGTTAACCCTAAAGTTGAACCATTAGGGTTTAGAAGTTATATTGTAGCCATTACTTAACATAAATAGTACTGAAACTTTGGGAAGAAATAGAATAGGCCTTCAAGGGTTTCATACCTAAAATTGAAGCTTTGTCAATGGCTGTACATGCACACTTAAATAACTAGTATTAATAATTCAATCCAGATATGACCTTTGGTTGATGACCAAATCACTTGGGAACTACCACGTTCCTCCCAACCATGACCCATAACCATTCCTGGTTCTAATCTGGAGCCCCCCGAGCTGGACTCCAACATGCACGTAGTTTAGAGCTCCTAACGTAGGGTTTCCTAACTGGTAATTAGTTCTAAATCAATCCTCTTTTCCTTGGAGGGAAATGTCTCCAAGAAACACTTGAGAGCAAAATGGGCAGAATAATAATTCTCCTATATGAAAAATTAGAACCCCAAAGACTTTGCTTGGCTTGAGTCTTTATATTAAGACTTTTGAGTCAAAGGGGCAAGTAAATCAAGAAATCATTGATTTCTTGATTTAACCCTTTTTTAATTTACTAGGGTAATTTTCAATTCTTAACCTAGGAACTTTTAACTAGTTCCTAGTTAGTCTTTCATAGATATTTCACTATTTATTAATCCTTTAATAATCAATAATAATTGGTGGATCTTCTCTTCTTTCTTCATTCAATTATATAATCAATTGTAATTAATTCTTTATACACACTATGTATAAAATACATAGTATTAAAATACTTGCTAACACTTGTCTTCTAGCATCATGTGTCATGATCCCTTAGACTTAACGAAACTTGTTTATGAAGGTCAAGTAGATAGATGGTTCAAGTTTACTAGGCTAGGAAACTATAAACATCATTGCATGTTGGATTTCCCTCATATAACATGGTAGTTCTTTAGTACTTGATGAGAATACAAAAATTTGAAATTTCATTTAATCACTTAAAAATAAGTATGATGAGATCAATATTATTCTTTGAGTCATTTTCACTCGGAGGTGATTTTAATCTTTTCAGTAACTCCTAGTGCATACGGGATCCCATACTCAATACTTATAATAGTGAGTTACAAACATAGTGCAATTCTAGAGCTCTCGCTCAACACTAAATGCTAGGATGTACTTGTACAATACACCTATGGATACAATGGCCAAAGATCCGATGCTCCAAAGCTTATGCTCAACAACAACATGGAATGCTCCAGGGCTTATGCCCAACATTTTGAATTATATTTTCATGTGTTCTAGAGCTTTATGCTAAAAAAGAATGAAATTTCTCATGTGCTCTAGAGCCTCTTGCTCAACGCAAAACATGCCATCTATCATGCGCTTCAGGGTCCATGCGCAACACAAATATTTCATTAATCATGTGCTTCAAGGTCCACGCCCAACACAAAACATATATATACCTATATATCATCAACAATTGCCTTACACCCAATATACAAAACAAATCATCATGTTCATATGCAGTGGGGTCTTTGACCCAGTATAAAATAAAACGTCAATATAATCATCATGGTCAATAGGCTCATGCCTATAAATGGTACGTCCAAAATTCAAGATATTACAATTGCAGTTATTAAAGTTTTTGAAGAATTTATTGGGAGATAAAGGAGAAGACAAAAATGATTAAAAAAATATTGTAAAGTAAACAAATAATAAAACAATAAGTCATGTACATTAGGATAACTTCAGCTAAAATTATTACAGAATTGTGAATATTAATCGAATTTTCATAATTCACTTAGTCGACAACTATTGTAATAAAATGAAAGTAAGCTCTTTTGATAAGATAAATGTCCACTATTGTGTTGCAATAATCATGGAACTTAACATGGCCGTAATACGCTGTAATAAATTTATGTTTCATTGCAAGGTCCATCAAGGGTTTTGTTCATATTACAACATTGATATATTCATCAATGCTTACATCACATTATGATTTTAATCACAGGGTTATATAACATTGTGGAATTTCTAATTTTTTATGCTATATTACAATTTTACTCAATGGTTATGTGACATTGCAATTTTGATTGACTATGGTTACCCATGGTTGACTAAATGGCCATCCATAGTTGGACAAAGTTGAGCATGGTTGACTATGATAGACTATGTTTGCCTAATTATTGAGTTTATTGACCTTATTCATTTGGTGTTTTAATAATAATAAATTCATGAATTAATTATCATGATTCCATTAGTCCATTAATAATTATTAATCCAAAAAACTATGTGGCATTGTGATGTTCCTTAAGGGTTATGATTTATTACAATGTTCTTCAATGGTTATACCACATGCGACATTCATCTTTGATGTATTTATGTTCCATTGCATTATTCATCTTGGTAGAGTTATGTTGCATTACGATGTCTATCAAGGATCATGTTTCATTGCAATGGCTCTCAAGTATTATACTTGACATCAACATTCCTTAATGTTATGTCTCTTTTCATCATTAATATTAGTCAACATATGTCAAACTTCTATGTTTCTCAATGGTTGTGTCACTTTGCAATGTTAACGAAGAGTTATGTTGCATTGTGATATACCTCAAGTGTTATGTTTCCTATAAAAAAAAAATTATCTATTTTTCTAGACTAGCTAACTTGGATTGCACTATCTCAAAAAGATTGTATCTCACTTCGATTAAGAAAAATTACTAGTGGGTTGAATCCATGGATAGTCATGTTGCATTCAGACCTCTCTAGAGGGTTATACTTTGTTGCAATGTTCCTCAATGGTCATTTCATATTGTAACATTCATCTTTGTTAAGTTTATGTCTCCTTGCATTATTCTTCTTTGTTGATTTATGATGCATTATGACATTCATCATGGATTATGTCACCTTGTGATATTCCTCAAGTGTTATGTTGTAATTCAACATTCCTTAATGGATATGTATCGTTGCATTATTCATCATAGTTGACATATATAAAAAATGATTATGTCGCATTGCAACATTCACCATGGGTTATGTTAAACTATCATGGTTCTTAAGCGACACTTAATTAATTTTAAGTTCTTTATGTCATAATATGATACCAATTAAGGGTTAAGGATTATGGTACAAATTACAACATTTCTATGTTTGCCAAAGGTTACAACATTAATTAAGGGTTATATGACATTGCAACATTCCTTAATTGTTATGTCAAATTGTGATGGTACATAATTATTATGTCACATTATTATTACAATTGAATTTTGTTACGCATAATAGACTTTACTTGAATTTTCATGACCATGGTTGATTTTGGTTGACCATTTCTGAAATTGGTTGATTATTGTTTATAATGTTTGATAATCTTTGACCCTAGTTGACCATGTCTTCCTTTGGTTGACTAATTTCAGCAAACTATAATTTTTTATTGATTTTTTATTTGGAATATTATTTGTCACAAAGTCTTGTATGGATAAATTATAACACCTCCATTAATCCACCAATAGCTATTAATCCAAACAATTATGTTGAATTCTGATGTTTGTCAAGGGTTATGCTTAATTGTGACGTTGCTCAATATTTATGTTGCATTATGATATTTGTCTTTGCTAACTTTATGTAGAATTTGTTGGTACTTTAATGGTTATGTTGTATTGTGATGTTCATCAAGAGTTATGTTGCATTTCAAAATCATTAATTAAGAAGTAAATTATAAGATTAATTATAGATTTTATTAGTTATTTATTAACTGGAAAGTCATGATGGAATTAATTTTTTATGATTTTATTAATAAACAAAAGAATATGAATTCCTTGAATTTAAATAGAGATAAAGTTAATCCCAATGAAGTTTTGATATATAAAATAAATATTATAATTAATGTTGTTGATTCATTAATAATGTGGTATATTATAGATGATGATGTGTTTGGAAAATTTGAAACTATATAGAGATATGTACAAATACTAGAGATATATAATGTGAAAAGAGACCAATACAAAATAATTCATGTAATAAATGGGTTATCATTAGTCGTCACATGAAAAGGATAGACCACATAAAAAGACAAAATGATGTATTTCATTAATCTTCAATTAATGATGTAGACACTATGGATAGAAGCCCTAGAACACAATTTGAATTAGGTATTTATGAACCATAATTAGGCTTAATTGGAGTGAATATATCTCCATTATAGAATTCACACTCCCTATGGTGATTTAACTATCCCATCACTACCCTAAGTGAACCATAAGTGAACTAGGAAACACTCTAACAATAGTTGCAATTGTATCTAAGCTCAAGTGAGTGAGTATAAATGCATGCAAGTGATCCAAATGCTCCAAAGGATCATCTAGTGTGCATGACGCTAACTAGAGCCTTGGAAGTGAACTAGTTGATACATTAACTCACACTAAACTAACCTGACCTAAGATAAAGTGAACTAGGCTAAGAAAAACTAAAGCAGGGTGACATTTAGGTCATGCTTGCCAATGATGGTAGTATTTACGCCATTCATGTTAGTATTAGGGTCCTAGGTGATAATGGGTCATTTCTATTGTTCTTAGGATGGCCCAAAGGAGCTAGATAGAGGGCTATTTTGGCTAACACCTCTCTATAAGACTAACTAAGAGAAAAACGTGGAAAAAGGTCTTAGCTATTTGCATACTTGTAATATACCAATGCTCACAAAAACTCTCTATAAACTACGAAAGAAGGAAAAACCACATGGAAATCCTATTAAAAGTACAACATCATGAATCATTCTCCAAGCCAATCTTCTGTGCATCCAGGATTCAAGGGATCATTTACTGAGGTAGGGTATAATGTCCCTAAAAATCGTAAATAAATTTTTTTTGTAGGCTATTTAAATGTTATCTTTCATGGACATTATTTATTTCTTGTGGAATGTATCTGTCGTTGTTTACTAGATCTAGGTTTCGTAAGCTTCCTTTCCATTTTTATGTATTTTCCTATGTAATGTTGATATGTTTATGTTCTATGGTTATGTTACTTGGATTTGTTTATATGATTACTCTACTGGTATTTACCACTAACATACAATGGCATGTGTTGGTTCAGCTACATCTTACTTCCTATTTATATGTCTTGTACTTTGTTTATAGTTTTATTTATTAAAAGTTATGAATTTCCTTTAACTTTCAAGGGGTGGAGTAGCAGGGTTTTTATCCCTTGAGGGACCAGTCGAAGAGGTAAAGAGGTTCCTCCTTGTTTTATGGGGTTTGCTTAGTTCATTGCAAACTAATGCAAACTTCCTCTTTTGTGCAGGTTACTTTGTGAGCAGAATTTATCTAGGTTAGTGAAAAGTAACAACATCCTACATCATGATAATTATGTTACACTATCCTATTCATAACTTGTGATAAGAGGACTAAAGTCCTAACCTAGCTGTGCCTACATTCCATGTGTATGCAGATTTTACCATGCATGCCTTAAATCATTATGGTTGTCATTATTGTTATGCTTAAGGTTATGAAAACTTATGCACTTTGTTATTCACCTTATAAGATGTAACTATTAAGGTATAAAGCCTAGGGTTTTAGGCTTGATTTATATGTCATGGCAAAAATTTCTCGGAAAAACTATGGGATATGTCTAAATTATTTATGGCATATTTCATATGCCATAAAACTATGGATTAACATTGTGATGGAGGGTTTAGCTAGTTTTTTTATGCTAGGGTGGTGGACTATACCAAATAGTTGTGGGATTAACTATGGAGATGTGGGTTTGGATTTCATGAGTAGTGCAGGACAGAGTGGTGCTTTTAATACCATTGGGAAAGCATGGGAAACGAGCCTCATACGTTGGTTAGGTCATTGGTGTGATTCATTTGGTAACTTTGTTCCTCTCGATGTCTGTGTGGTTTTGGGCTCTCACGTGTTATGCTGTGTGGAGAAACAATCTTCCCTTTCACCAACAGTTATTCTCTTGACATGGTTTTGTAGCACTCGTTTCATTTATTTCTTATGTTTATTTTTATCATACTCCTCATAGCTCTATGTGTTTCATTTGCAGGTGAAAGGGATGATTCGAAATGTGGCTTGTCGGTTTCTCTTTCGATGGTATCGGAAACCCTTTAAGAGGGTAAGCCCTACAAATTGCATCAGCCCTTACCTCTGCACGTATGCATGATAGAGTATTGCACTCTAGTTTGGGAGTATTTATCTTTGTGTAAATTTGATTACTAGGTTGATAGTTATTTTGGGTCCTTTTATGGTTTGGGCATCCAAAGGATGTGACTATATTTAACCTTTTACCATGAAGTGTCAAGTGTAAATACTTCGGGGTGAGTTGTGTATGTCCAGATGAAGACTTAGCTCTGTGAATAGATTTTGGTTTGCATTTCAATTGCATGGGTTAATGTTTTAATGGAAGAACTCTATGTTTAGATTTTAAATGATGAAAAATATTTAGCATTACAATGCCATTTCTTGCAATGGCACTATGTAAATCATCCCTGTGTTAATTTTCTTCTTATGCATTATATTTGTGGAATGTTTGGATTATTATTATGGTTGGGGTTTCTTGTTACAACCATGAGCTTGGCTCGACCCTTATGGGAACATGTTTCTTGCACATATGATTTCTATGTTATTGTAGGTCGTGACTGTGTATGCGTTGATAGTAGAGTTTAGTTAATTGTTTAATGTCGGGGTTTCCATTTACAACTATGAGCTTGGAAGGTTTAGGCTCGACCTTTAGATGGATACACAGCCTTTGATTTTGTTAGTTTAAATTATATGATGTTGGAATTAATGGGTAGTGCATGGTTGTGTTTAGTGAATTTGGATGATTTAAATGGAAACTTAGTGGGAATCCTGTAAGGAAAAACCCTTCCATTGTGTCTGTTGCAGTGTTTTATGTTTTTGTTTATTATTGATATGTACAGGATTTGATTCATGGTCATGTAATTGATCTGTTTTTTTTTTTTAAGTTATAAGCCTACAAGACTCAATCCTGGGTTGTCCTAATTGTTTCACTCAACATATTCATTTTTTAGTAAATCCTAGCATTTATTCAGAGCCCATACTCAATGCTAAGAAATAGGGAGTTACAACTTAGTGCAATTCCAAAGCTCTTCGCTCAGCACTAATGATAGGATTTATTTGTAGGGTACACCTAGGGATACAATGGCCACAGATCCGATGTTGCAGAGCTTATGCTCAACATCAACTTGGAATGCTCTAGGGATTATGCCCAACAGTTCCAATTCTTATCTTTTCATGTGCTTTGGAGACTTATGCTCAACACAAAGGTTTCACAACTCATATTCTCTAGAGATTCTTCCTTAACAAAAACATCAAATCCTCATGTGCTCCACAGTATCTCACTCAACACAAACATCAAATACTCATGTGCTCCAGAGCTTCTCGCTCAACACAAACATCAAATACTCATGTTCTCTAGAGCTTCTCACTCAACACAAACATCAACTACTTATGTGCCTTAGAGCTCGTGCTCAACACAAATATCTCATCAATTATGTGGTTCAGGGTCCATGCCCAACACATAAAATCATATACATAAAACATATGCATTTTACTTATGCCCAATATAACAAACAAATCATCTTTCTCATGTGCAGTCGGGTCTTATTCCCAATATACAAAATAAAACATCAAAGCAACATCACATGCAATGGGACTTATTCCCATAAGCGTAAGGTCAAAAAAATTGGGATATTACATAGGGAAACCCAAGTCGGACTTAAGTACTTGGAGAATATTTTTCAGTTGAAATCAAGAATGACTAATACTTCCATATAAAGGATATTCCTCCCATATAGAGGAGAATGCTTTTATTTATCAAAGCTATGATGTTGTAAAGTCTTGCTGGACAATCCTCCATACTTTTGTGTGAAGTCATATTCTCATGTGGACCTCTAGTTATAGTAGGTACCCATGAGGTGGACCTCCAATTACAGAGGTAAATCATTTGCATGTTGAAGAATTAATGTTGTGTGATATATTACTAACCATGATCGCAAATTTCTATGAAGTCTCCTTTAGAGACTGGACACTTCTAGAGTGAATTACTTTAGCATATGATTATATGGTCCAATAATAGTATAACATGATCATGACATATGACAAATATTCTTAGTATAATATGATATGATAGATAAATTAAAGTCAGAAAAAATTGGACATGGAGTAAAAGATCAGAGATAAAGATAGATGCATAAAGAACAAGTGAATTCAAATTGCTTGTGAGTAGACTTCAATAGACTAAAAGTGAACTCTAATTGCTAACTATTTAGTTAAAGCTTAATTAATGTAACAATGTTTTCCTTAGTTAAATACTGTTAAGATTCAGTTAAAGAAACAATGGAAGAATTAGTTAATTAAAGGAAAACTCACAATGGTTACTTGAGTAAATGTAATGTCCCAAAAATTGGAAATTTTTTTTTATTAGTCCAGTCAAAACTACCCATGACGGAAATTAATTGAACTTTGCAGAATGTGTCATACTCTGATTGTACTGTTGTTTTGTCGTAAGCTCTTCTTACATCTTGTTTCCATATTTCTTGATGAGGTTTATTAATATGTTACATATATTTTTGTTATGCTGATTGATGTTTGTACTTTGGTCATGCATTGATGTGTAAGTTAGTTATTTGTTTACGTACTTCATTGTTTATAGCATGTTGTTACTGTCATATACATAGTTCTAAATTAACTTTGTTCTTGGAAACAAAGGGGTGGAGTTGCGGAACTAGTTTCCCTTGTAACCTCGAGAGGTAACAGTTTCTACTTCACACAATGGGATTACTTAGTTCTGTCCAAATAATGCATTCTTGTCCCATTTATGTACAGGTATACTTGGTGACAGATAACTTGTTTATAATGCTTAAAGGAAGGTACTAATAGTTTGATCACCAGCACTTGCATTTGCAACTCACATCCTAGTGACATTACACTGATTTTTGTTATTATCATTACGATCTTTATGATAGTGACGGGGTCACTATCACACTTACTCTTGCATGACTCAAGTTTGTTATTTATGAGACCCTTAATTATCATGGTGTAAATTTTTAATGACTTGACTATGTTGTATCATAATCTTCCTACATGTTTTTTTTTAATATTTCGTTGGAGGATAAAATACTTGCAAAAGCCTTGATTTAAACGTTCCATGGCATATTTCATATGCCATGGAATTAGGGATTAAATCCTAAGTTTAAACGATGCAAAGTGGGTTTATACATATCACATAGAATGGAATTATATGATAATATATCACGTATGAACTATAGGGGTTTGGGTTTGGAGGACATTAATGGGAAACAGCGTGGTGCCTTTAATGTGCACTGGAAAGAGTGGCAGCCCAACTTAGGGCTTGGATCAACGATGTGGTTTGGTCATTCACAACTTGGTTGCTTGCACTCTACTCTTGTGCAGTATGAAGAAATGTGATTTCCATGGATTGACAGGTATGTGATCGTTTTGTGTTATTGGCATAATTTGTTGGTTCAGTTGGTTTAACATCGCATACTTCTCACGGTGCCTTTCTCTTTGGGTTTTCAAGTTCCAGAGTGTAGCGAAGAATTGTGATTCGTGGCTTGTGGATAGCATTGTGGTAAAATACATACCCATTTGGGTAAGCCTGTTTTTGTAGAAGTGCAAACTTGTCCCTGCATTTTCTTAAAGGTTATGACAAAGATGAGACTCGTTGTGGTTGTAATTGATTGAGTATAGTTTTCATGGATGCATTTTGGGTTGGGGTTTGCCGGTTTCTAGAACGAGCTATGTGTTTGTAAAGCGACAGACTTGAGGGTTTTTTGTGGGGTTTTGATTTCCTTCGAACCTAAGCTTGCCATGTATTGGAATGTAATTAAATGGTGATTCTGGGCAGTAAAGAGAGCCTTGGTAAACCCTTGACAAGATTTTTATATTTTGTAATTAGTGTTTTGGGTTATGTTATAAGCAATGGGAAGCACCATTGCTTGCAATGGGCAGCACCATTGCTTGCAATGGGTAGCACCATTCCTTGCAATGGTGCAATGGCTGAAGGTAACCACTGTGTAAACTTGTTTATTTCTTTATAAAGACTATGCTTATGTTTTTGTTGCGTCGATTTCAATGGTTGTTAAATCATGGATTGTGTGGATTTTGCATTCGTTGTATGCATTGGTTTTGTGGATGACTTATGTGACAACATTATGGATTGGGGCCATGCTGTATGGAATTGGCATTTCCTGCCCTCATAGCTGTGAAATCTTGTTTACTATTTATAATTTTGTTTATGAAATAAGAAGTGGAGTTGTCTGTAGTATAACCTAATGAATAGCAATTTGTCATTGTTGGTAATGTTGACAAGGTTAAATATTTGGAAAAGATGAGTTATTATAATGTGTTGGTTGTGTAAAGGGAAGAGGGCCATAGATGATAGTGTATATAATTTGATTTAGGTCTGCTGACCACTGTGTAGAGAGTTTGTTTTATTGTTTACAGCCTGTGTAGAGGAAATATCGTGTGGCTTTATGAACTATTAAAAGACCCTACATGATTCAATCGTGGGTCGTTTACCGTGCTAAGGGTTTAACTTTGTATGGGTTGTGATTTGGGCTTAAACGCCAATAGGAGTTGATCCCGTGACCTCCGTGTAAATGTTTGGTTTAAAATGAATACTAAAATGATAATTGGTTTTTAACTAATTACTGTAAGTGATACTATGTTGGATTTTAATAGGTTGGTCATTCTATTTAAGGTATACGATTCTTACAATGTGAAACAAATGTTTGGATGGTTTGATTGGTTGTTTATGCAATGGGTTATTTATGTGCAAAATTGGTACAATGTACTAAGATATCGTGGAACACTAGATGGTATCGATACTTGGACTGTTGATTTGATTTATGATAATATTTCATTAATGCAGAATGTTTAATTGTTTATTCCAGTTCTTAGTAGGATTATAATGATGCGGACTCTGTGAGGTCTTCGCTGGTTTTTATCTTAGATTTTAATAATTTTGTTTTATGATTATTCTTAGATGGGTTTATAGTGTGGCTAAGTTAAATTTTCATTTTTTTTATACATGATAATATATATCTATAATATATTTCTTAGGTTCTATTTATTGTATTTAGTTAATGGTAATTTATATCTAGACTTTAATTGAAGCTTAGATATGAACTAGTGTTTTACTCTTAAACATAGCTCTGCTGACAATATGAAATCTGTTGGTAGAGTACAAAGGTAAATGAATAGCCAAGTACTTATTAGAAATAATTCCTAGGCTGTAGGAAAAACAAGCTCTAAGTAGTAAAAGACAATACAGAATTAAAACTAAAAGTACAAAACCCTTGATAAATCTTTAAAGAGAAATTAAATTTCAGCCTAGGGTTTATAATGAAAAATGTAAACCCTAAAAGAATTTGTCAGGAAAACAAGGTACATACGGTTAGAAAGTATAATATAAATGCTTTCACAATCTAGCCAGCTCTTATTCTAGAAAATGAAATAGGTGGTCAAGAACCTCATACCTAAAAATTGAAGCTCTTCTAATGGCTGAAACCTGCACACTCAATTACCCAGCATTAACAATTCATGGGAAGATCTAACCTCTGTATAGATGACTGAATCACTCGGGAACTACCACGTTCCACCCAACCATGACCTAGAACCGTTTCTGATTTCAATCTGGATCCCCCTGAGGTGGTTGCAACATGAGAGTAGCTTAGAGCTCCTAAGGTAAGGCTTCCCTAACTGGTATATCAAGTTTGGATCAGTTCTCCTTTTTTACTCTTAGGAAAATATTCTCCAATAACTCTTGAGAATAATTAGGCATAATAATGACTCCAAAAATGTGGAAGAGATCCCCAAGTCTCTCTTTGGCTTGGTACTTTATAAATAGAATTTTCAGTAAAAGGGGCAGTCAAATCAAGAATCACTTCCTTTCTTGATTTAACCCTTTTTATTTGATTTGGTACTTTTAAAAGTTTAACTTAGGAACTTTTAACTAGTTCCTAACTGAACTGTTATAGGTATTATACTATTTAATTTTTATCTTAGTAATAATAGTAATAGATGGAATTTTTTCTTCTTTCTTACATTATTAATATTATTACTATGTGTACTCTTTATACATACTCTATATAAAATATATAATAATATATTATCTAGTAACATTTGTCTTAGGGTATCACATGTTGTGATCCCTAGACTTATGACACTTTCTTCATTAAGGTCATGAGGTAGATGGTTAGGTCTGCTAGACTAGGAAACTCTAAACATCCTTGCAAGTTGGACTAGCTCGTATAACATGGTAGTTCTTCAGTACTTGATGAGAATAAAGAAATTTGAAATTTCATTTAATCACTTAAATAAGTTCTATGAGATTGATATTTTTCTCGAGTTGTTTTCACTTGAGAATCATTAATTATTTTCAGTAAGTCCTAGTGCTTACCAGATCCCATACTCAATGCTAAAAATGGGGAGTTACAAACTTAGTGCAATTCCAGAGCTCCTCACTCAACACTAATGCTAGGATGTACTTGTAGGATACACCTAGGGATACAATGGCCAGGATTCGATATTCCAGAGCTTATGCTCAAAATCAGTCATGGAAGGCTCCAGGGCTTATTCCCAACACTTCCAAATTATCTTTTCATCTGTTCCATAGATTCATGCTCAATACAAATGTCTCAAAACTCACATGCTCCAAAGCTTCTTGCTCAACGTAAAACATTAATTTACCCATGTGCTCGAGAGCTCCTCGCTCAATAAAGAACATTTCATCAATCATGTGCTTGAGGGTCCACGTCCAACACAAGTAAACATATATATATATATATATATATATATATATATATCATATGCAATTGACTTACGTCGAGTATATCAAACAAATCATCATTTTCATATGAAATGTGGTCTTCAACCAAGTATATCAAAATAAATCATCAAGGTAACATCATAATCAATGGATCTCATGCCCATAAGTGTTAGGTCCAAAATTCAAGATATTACATCCCTCCACCCTTAGAACAACATCGTCCCTAGTGTTCTAGGGACTCATAATGAAATCATGAAACAAGGTGGAGTAAGCCATTATCATGGTGGCTTCATTGTCGCAAGTAGCCTCATCGGTTTCGAAGTGCATCCATTGCACTTTCAACTGGACTAGATTTCACTTTCTGAGTTGCACCTCTCTCTTGTCCAATATATGAAGAGCTTCAGGGGAAAACTCCCCTTCAGGTTCCACCTGTAATAAGGACCAATCAACAACATGTTTACTATCATAAACATATTTCTTTAATAATGATGAATGGAAAACATTATGGACTCTTATGTGCGTAGGTAACACTAGTTCTAATTCCACTAGCCCTCTCTTGGCCAGTATTTAAAAGGGTCCACAAAACCTAGGTGCTGACTTACCGCACCTTCGCAAGCTCAATGAGCTCCGTTTTTCTTTTAGTTTCAAGTAGGCATGGTTGCCTATTTGATAATATTTATCTTTTATTTTCTTATCTGTGTAGATTTTCTTGTGGTCTTGTGCTTCTTTAAGCTTCACGTGGACCTTGGTAACCAGCTGTTCTAAGTCCTTTAATAAATTAGAGTTTGCTTGGTTTGTATTTTAATTCGGGAGCTTCTAGATTTTGGGTGTTATGCCATGGGTTGCACCATTGTAGCAATGGTGTCGTAGCCCATTGGCTTGCCACCACATGCTCTGTGTTAACGTATAAATGGGTTTGTGTTTTTAATAGAGTAATGTATTCTTAGTTGTTATATTGGATCAGCGTGGGTGTAGGCCATGCCACAAATGGCATGTGCCTCTCCCAAAGACCGTGATAGCTTCTATTTGGCATTTTATATTGTAAATTGTTTATTTGGAAAGAATTGGGATGTAACATCGAGGGTTATGACAACCCACGATATCAATTTTGTTTATTAGCATGATTGTGTGATTAGATTGGAACTTGGCCGAGGCTATAGCTAGGGTCTTTACGACCTCACTATTAGTGTATTCGTTTTTTGGTTAAAGGATTGTGGCATAGCTTAAAATCATAGCCTACACATATTAGATGTATAGCATGGGATTTATAGAGATGGTTATGCAATTGCTTACTGCTTGAGTGTAAAATGCTTATGGTTTTATTAATGTTATTGTAGCGAGCCTGGACATCCATAGGATTCGATGTCACGACCTCTTGTTGGTAAAATGGGTTTTAGTTGTTTAAATGTTTAACATTATACGTTTCATTATGTGTAGATATATTTAAATGGGACCTTTCAAACCCTTCATGTTTTTATAAAGGATGAATGTAATAAGAAGACTGTGAATTAAACATCTGGTTTGACTAAATGCATGCGGTTTAGACTGAAGATTTTAGATAATAAGACAGAGGTTTGATCTTGGACCACAAGGATGGTCACAATGCTTTCTCTATTTTGTTAATGATGATTATGTTTATTAAATTGGAATGTTATGATATTTAATTTGTTTTTACATGATTATGTAGAGAAGACCTTAGAAGTTCTTTAATAGTTTGTTAGCTTGTTTATTAAATCAATTATGTTCCTAGTAGACCTAGATTAAATTATAAACTTGTATTAGTTAACATAACCAATATTTTAATTAAATTCTATTGAATTAGTTTTGCTGAGAATTAGGGCAAGCCTCCGTTGACAAATGGATTATGTCAGCAGAGTATTAAATACAGAGAAAAAGGTAAAACCATAATACTAAGATCAAAACCTAGTTAATACAAGAGCATTTATGAGAGATGTAACCCTAAACATAAACATCATATGATAAAAATTATCCATCCTATGATTTGTAATTTGCAGATACAAACCCTAGCAGATTGTTAACCCTAAAGTTGAACCATTAGGGTTTAGAAGTTATATTGCAGCCATTACTTAACATAAATAGTACTGAAACTTTGGGAAGAAATAGAATAGGCCTTCAAGGGTTTCATACCTAAAATTGAAGCTTTGTCAATGGCTATACATGTACACTTAAATAAGTAGCATTGATAATTCAATGCAGATCTTACCTTTGTTTGATGACCAAATCACTTGGGAACTACCACGATTCTCCCAACCATGACCCATAACCATTCTTGGTTCTAATCCGGAGCCCCATGATCTGGACTCCGACATGCACATATCTTAGAGCTCCTAAGGTAGGGTTTCCTAACTAGTAATCAGTTCTGAATCAATCCTCTTTTCCTTGCAGGAAAATTTCTCCAAGAAACATTTGAGAGCAAAATGGGCAGAATAATAATTCTCCTAGATGAAAAATTAGAACCCCCAAGTCTTTGCTTGTCTTGAGTCTTTATAGGAATACTTTTGAGTCAAAGGGGCAAGTAAATCAATAAATCCTTGATTTCTTGATTTAACCCTTTTTTAATTAACTAGGGTAATTTTCAATTCTTAACCTAGGAACTTTTAAATAGTTCCTAGTTAGTCTTTCATAGATATTTCACTATTTATTAATCCTTTAATAATCAATAATAATTCGTGGATCTTCTCTTCTTTCTTCATTCAATTATATAATCAATTGTAATTAATTATTTATACATACTATGTATAAAATACATAGTATTAAAATACTTGTTAACACTTGTCTTCTAGCATCATGTGTCATGATCCCTTAGACTTAACAACACTTGTTTATGAAGGTCAAGTAGATAGATGGTTCAATTTTACCAGGCTAGGAAACTATAAACATCCTTGCATGTTGGATTTCCCTCATATAACGTGGTAGTTCTTCAGTACTTGATGAGAATACAAAAAATTGAAATTTCATTTAATCACCTAAAAATAAGTATGATGAGATCAATATTATTCTTTGAGTCATTTTCACTCAGAGGTGATTTTAATCTTTTCAGTAACTCCTAGTGCATATGGGAACCCATACTCAATGCTTATAACAGTAAGTTACAAACATAGTGCAATTCTAGAGCTCTCGCTCAACACTAAATGCTAGGATGTACTTGTACAATACACCTATGGATACAATGGCCAAAGATCTGATGCTCCAAAGCTTATGCTCAACAACAACATGGAATGCTCCAGGGCTTATGCCCAACATTTTGAATTATATTTTCATGTGTTCTAGAGCTTTATGCTAAAAAAAATGTAATTTCTCATGTGCTCTAGAGCCTCTTGCTCAACACAAAACATGCCATCAATCATGCACTTCAGGGTCCACGCCCAACACAAATATTTCATCAATCATGTGCTTCAAGGTCCACGCCCAACACAAAACATATATATACCTATATATCATCAACAATTGCCTTACGCCCAATATACAAAACAAATCATCATGTTCATATGCAGTGGGGTCTTTTACCTAGTATAAAATAAAACATCAATATAATCATCATGGTCAATAGGCTCATGCCTATAAATGGTACGTCCAAAATTTAGGATATTACAATTGCAGTTATTAAAGTTTTTGAAGAATTTATTGGGAGATAAAGGAGAAGACAAAAATGATTAAAAAAATATTGTAAAGTAAACAAATAATAAAACAATAAGTCATGTACATTAGGATAAATTAGGCTAAAAAGAATTACAGAATTGTGAATATTAATCGAATTTTCATAATTCACATAGTCGACAATTATTGTAATAAAATGAAAGTAAGCTCTTTTGATAAGATAAATGTCCACTAATGTGTTGCAATAATAATGGAACTTAACATGCCCGTAATATGCTATAATAAATTTATGTTTCATTGCAAGGTCCATCAAGGGTTTTGTTCATATTACAACATTGATATATTCATCAATGCTTACATCACATTATGATTTTAATCATAGGGTTATATAACATTGTGGAATTCCTAATTGTTTATGCTAGATTACAATGTTACTCAATGGTTATGTAACATTGCAATTTTCATTGACTATGGTTACCCATGGTTTCAGACTAAATGGCCATCCATAGTTGGACAAAGTTAAGCATGGTTGACTATGATAGACTATGTTTGCCTAATTATTGAGTTTATTGACCTTATTCATTTGGTGTTTTAATAATCATAAATTCATGAATTAATTCTCATGATTTCATTAGTCCATTAATAATTATTAATCCAAATAACTATGTGGCATTGTGATGTTCCTTAAGGGTTATGATTTATTACAATGTTCTTCAATGGTTATACCACATGCGACATTCATCTTTGATGTATTTATGTTCCATTGCATTATTCACCTTGGTAGAGTTATGTTGCACTACGATGTCTATCAAGGATCATGTTTCATTGCAATGACTCTCAAGTATTATACTTGACATCAACATTCCTTAATGTTATGTCTCTTTTCATCATTAATCTTAGTCAACATATGTCAAACTTCTATGTTTTTCAATGGTTGTGTCACTTTACAATGTTAACTAAGAGTTATGTTGCATTGTGATATACCTCAAGTGTTATGTTTCCTATAAAAAAAACAATTATCTATTTTTCTAGACTAGCTAACTTGGATTGCACTATGTCAAAAAGATTGTATCTCACTTCGATTAAAAAAAATTACTAGTGGGTTGAATCCATGGATAGTCATGTTGCATTCAGACCTCTCTAGAGGTTTATACTTTGTTGCAATGTTCCTCAATGGTCATTTCATATTGTAACATTCATCTTTGTTAAGTTTATGTCTCCTTGCATTATTCTTCTTTGTTGATTTATGATGCATTATGACATTCATCATGGATTATGTCACCAAGTTGTGATATTCCTCAAGTGTTATGTTGTAATTCAACATTCCTTAATGGGTATGTTTTGTTGAATTATTCATCATAGTTGACATATATAAAAAATGATTATGTCGCATTGCAACATACACCATGGGTTATGTTGCACTATCACGGTTCTTAAGCGACACTTAATTAATTTTAAGTTCTTTGTGTCATAACATGATACCAATTAAGGGTTAAATATTATGGTACAAATTACAACATTTCTATGTTTGCCAAAGGTTACAACATTAATTAAGTGTTATATCACATTGCAACATTCCTTAACGGTTATGTCAAATTGTGACGGTACATAATTATTATGTCACATTATTATTACAATTGAATTTTTTTACGCATAATAGACTTTACTTGAATTTTGATGACCATGGTTGATTTTGGTTGACCATTTTCGAAATTGGTTGATTATTGTTTATAATGTTTGATAATTATTGACCCTACTTGACCATGTCTTCCTTTGGTTGAATAATTTTACCAAATTATAATTTTTTATTGATTTTTTATTTGGAATATTATTTATCACAAAGGCTTGTATGGATAAATTATAACACCTCCATTAATCCACCAATAGCTATTAATCCAAACAATTATGTTGAATTTTGATGTTTGTCAAGGGTTATGCTTAATTGTGACGTTGCTCAATATTTATGTTGCATTATGATATTTGTCTTTGCTAACTTTATGTAGAATTTGTTGGTACTTTAATGGTTATGTTGTATTGTGATGTTCATCAAGAGTTATGTTGCATTGCAAAATCATTAATTAGGAAGTAAATTATAAGATTAATTATAGATTTTATTAGTTATTTATTAACACGAAAGTCATGATGGAAATTTTTTTTTATGATTTTATTAATAAACAAAAGAATATGAATTCCTTGAATTTAAATAGAGATAAAGTTAATCCCAATGAAGTTATGATATATAAAATAAATATTATAATTAATGTTGTTGATTCATTAATAATGTGGTATATTATAGATGATGATGTGTTTGGAAAATTTGAAACTATATAGAGATATGTACAAATACTAGAGATATATAATGTGAAAAGAGACCAATACAAAATAATTCATGTAATAAATGGGTTATCATTAGTTGTCACATGAAAAGGATAGACCACATAAAAAGACAAAATGATGTATTTCATTAATCTTCGATTAATGATGTAGACACTATGGATAGAAGCCGTAGAATGAAATTTGAATTAGGTATTTATGAACCCTAATTAGGCTTAATTGGAGTGAATATATCTCCATTATAGAATGCACACTCCCTATGGTGATTTAACTATCCCATCACTACCCTAAGTGAACCATAAGTGAACTAGGAAACACTCTAACAATAGTTGCAATTGTATTTAAGCTCAAGTGAGTGAGTATAAATGCATGCAAGTGATCCAAATGCTCCAAAGGCTCATCTAGTGTGCATGAGGCTAACTAGAGCCTTGGAAGTGAACTAGTTGATACATTAACTCACACTAAACTAACCTGACCTAAGATAAAGTGAACTAGGCTAAGAAAAACTAAAGGAGGGTGACATTTAGGTCATGCTTGCCAATGATGGCAGTATTTATGCCATTCATGTTAGTATTAGGGTCCTAGGTGATAATGGTTCATTTCTATGGTTCTTAGGATGGCCCAAAGGAGCTAGTTAGAGGGCTATTTTGTCTAACACCTCTCTATAAGACTAACTAAGAGAAAAAAGCGAAAAAAGGTCTTGGCTATTTTCATCCTTGTAATATACCAATGCTCACAAAAACTCTCTATAAACTACGAAAGAAGGAAAAACCACATGGAAATCCTATTAAAAGTATAACATCATGAATCATTCTCCAAGCTAATCTTCTGTGCATCCAGGATTCAAGGGATCATTTACTGAGGTAGGGTATAATGTCCGTAAAAATCGTAAATAATTTTTTTTTGTAGTCTATTTAAATGTTATCTTTCATAGACATTATTTATTTCTTGTGGAATGTATCTGTTGTTGTTTACTAGATCTAGGTGTCGTAAGCTTCCTTTCCATTTTTATGTATTTTCCTATGTAATGTTGATATGTTTATGTTCTATGGTTATGTTACTTGGATTTGTTTATATGATTACTCTATTGGTATTTACCACTAACATACAATCGCATGTGTTGGTTCAGCTACGTCTTACTTCCTATTTATATGTCTTGTACTTCGTTTATAGTTTTATTTATTAAAATTTATGACTTTCCTTTGACTGTCAAGGGGCGGAGTAGCAGGGTTTTTATCCCTTGAGGGACCATTCGAAGAGGTAAAGAGGTTCCTCCTTGTTTTACGGGGTTTGCTTAGTTCATTGAAAATTAATGCGAACTTCCTCTTTTGTGCATGTTACTTTGTGAACAGAATTTATCTAGGTTAGTGGAAAGTAACAACATCCTATATCATGATAACTATGTTACACTATCCTATTCATAACTCGCGATAAGAGGACTAAAGTCCTAACCTAGTTGTGCCTACGTTCCATGTTTATGGAGATTTTACCATGCATGCCTTAAATCATTATGGTTGTCATTATTGTTATGCTTAAGGTTATGAAACCTTATCCACTTTGATATTCACCTTATAACATGTAACTATTAAGGTATAAAGCCTAGGGTTTTAGGCTTGATTTATATGTCATGGCAAACATTTCTTGGAAAAACTATGGGATATGTATAAATTATTTATGGCATATTTCTTATGCCATAAAACTATGGATTATCATTGTGATGGAGGGTTTAGCTAGTTTTTTTATGCTAGGGTGGTGGACTATACCAAATAGTTGTGGTATTAACTATGAAGATGTGGGTTTGGATTTCATGAGTAGTGGAGGCCAGAGTGGTGCTTTTAATACCGCTGGGAAAGCATGTGAAACGAGCCTTATACGTTGGTTAGGTCATTGGTGTGATTCATTTGGTTTTGTTCCTCTCGTTGTCTTTGTGGTTTTGGGATCTCAGGTGTTATGCTATGTGGAGAAACAGTCTTCCCTTTCATCGACAGTTATTCTCTTGACATGGTTTTGTAGCACTCGTTTTGTTTATTTCTTATGTTGATTTTTATCATACTCCTCATAGCTCTGCATGTTTCATTTGCAGGTGACAGGGATGATTCGAAACGTGGCTTGTCGGTTGCTCCTTTGATGGTATGGGCAACCCTTTAAGAGGGTAAGCCCTATGAATTGCATAGGCCCTTACCTCTGCATGTATGCGTGACAGAGTATTGCACTCTGGTTTGGGAGGATTTATCTCTATGTAAATTTGATTACTAGGTTGATGGTTATTTTGGGTCCTTTTATGGTTTGGGCATCCAAAGGATGTGACTATATTTAACCTTTTACCATGAAGTGTCAAGTGTAAAGACTTCGGGGTGAGTTGTGTATGTCCAGATGAATACTTAGCTCTGTGAATAGATTTTGGTTTGTGTTTCAATCGCATGGGTTAATGTTTTAATGGAAGAACTCTATGTTTAGATTTTAAATGATGAAAAATATTTAGCATTACAGTGCCATTTCTTGCAATGGCACTATGTAAATCATCCCTGTGTTAATTTACTTCTTATGCATTATATTTGTTGAATGTTTGGATTATTATTATGGTTGGGGTTTCTTGTTACGACCATGAGCTTGGCTCAACCCTTATGGGAACATGTTTCTTGCACATATGATTTCTATGTTATTGTAGGTCATGACTGTGTATGCGTTGATAGTAGAGTTTAGTTAATTGTTTAATGTCGTGGTTTCCATTTACAACTATGAGCTTGGAAGGTTTAGGCTCGACCTTTAGATGGATACGCAGCCTTTGATTTTGTTAGTTTAAATTATATGAAGTTGGAATTAATGGGTAGTGCATGGCTGTGTTTAGTGAATTTGGATGATTGAAATGGAAACTTAGTGGGAATCCTGTAAGGCGAAACCCTTCCATTGTGTCTGTTGCAGTGTTTTATGTTTTTGTTTATTATTGATACGTAAAGGATTTGATTCATGGTCATTTAATTGATCTGGGTTTTTTTTTAAGTTATAAGCCTACAAGACTTGATCCTTGGTTGTCCTAATGCTTGGAGTGGTGTTAATGCAACATTATGTTTTTGTTTTGGCAATGATGCTGACCAGATTCGATCCTGGGTTTTTGAATGGATTCTGTTGGTCAATAAATTGGTTTATAGTATGTATATATTTATTTGTTCATGTTTGGTTTATAGTAGTTGAGATATTTGAAATGTGTCTTTTTCCTACGGCCAAACCTTTCGATGGCTCGCTCTTATGTAGAGGGTTTTATAATGGAATTTGTTTGGGTTTTATTAAGACTTATAATTGTTTATGTTTTAGTATAGAAATGGTATTTAATTATGTTCAAGTATGTTAACAATGTGTAGGATATATTTTTTTTAACATATATTTAATGTTTAGTTTGAAAGTTGTAAATCATTTTTGATAATTCTGTTTTTAAGAATGAATTGAAAGAAGATAGAACAATCTTAAATGCTAGAAATATGAGATCTTCGAGTGCTTGATAATTTATGTTTTAGAGTTTTGGAATTGTTAGGAATGTGAGAGATTTGACCTATGGTTTAGTTGGATAATTTTATTTAACTTTAAGTGACTCTGTTTTTTTTTCGCATGTAAGTTTGAACAATAGCCACGAATCTAGCTATCTTAAATAATCTAGACTCTGTTGGAAAATTACACTATTATAGAGAAGACTAAATTTAAGATATGAATGATAGAAAGAGTAATGCTGAAAGAATAGTGACCATATTGTTCATATGGTTTTTAAATCTAATAAAAGCATGTGTGACAGTCTAAAACAATACTAGGAAATATAACCTACATTTTTTTAACTAGGTAATCCTGATTAAGTAAACCAGATACCCTATAGCATAATTTCTACTTCATAAAATCTGGCTTTAAGTTTTGTAAACAAATTAAACCTAGATTCTCTTTAGGGATCTGTAAAATAACCTAACTACATCAAGCATATAATATACAAATTTTTCATTCGACCTTGTAAACCCTTCATTTAATAAGAAAACGGTATGAACTCTAAGGAAGAAAAATAAACCTCATACATGCAATTTGAAGTTATTTTAATGGCTGGAAACTCTGCACACTCAAGACAACAACAATAACAAGGACATAGACAGTTCCGACCTCTGTTCAGTGAACCGAATAACTTGGGAACTACTACGTTCCATCCAAACATGACCCGTAACCATTCTTGGTTTCAATCTGGATCCCCCGAGATGGTTTTGACATGCAAGTATCTTAGAGCTGCTAATGTAAGGCTTCCCTATGTTGGATAACATGTTCTTTACCAGTTGGCTTTTCCTCTGGGGAAAAATGCTCTCCAAGAAATCTCTTGAGAATAATAACAAGGTAGCATAGATGTAAAATCAAAGGATCCCCCAACCTCTCTTTGGATTGGGTCTTTATAGACAAAATTTAGGAAAATGGGCAGTTAAATCAATCTAATCATTTGTTTTCATGAAATAAATATTTTTACTTAATTTAGGTGAATTCAATATTTATTTATTTTAACTTAGGAACTCTTTTACTAGTTCCTATTTTGACTCTTTCAGGTATTTAAATATTTAATTAATATTAGTAATAAATAATAATACATAGATCCTTTTATTATTATTTATAGTTACTATTATTAATACACATGCTTACTCTTTTATTCACATTATATATAAACTATATACACATATACCATTTTTAACATTTTTATTTTGGGTATCATATAGCATGATCCCGAATCACATGATACTTTTCTTTTTAGCTTATAGTCACTTCATTATTAAGGTCTTCAGGTAGGGGTTAGGTCAACTATGTTAGGCAACTCTAAACCTCCTTACATGTTGGATTACTTCGTATAACATGGTAGTTCTTTAGTACTTGATGAGATACTGAAATTTGAAATTTCATTTAATCACTTAAAAATAAGTGATTAAAGCGATAGGATTGGGGTTTTTTTGTGGGGTTTCGATTTCCTTCGAACCTAAGCTTGCCATGTATTGGAATGTAATTAAATGGTGGTTCTGGGAAATAAAGAGATCCTTGGTAAACCCTTGATAGGATTTTTCTTTTTTTAATTAGTGTTTTGGGTTATGTTATAAGAAATGGGAAGCACCATTGCTTGCAATGGGCAGCACCATTGCTTGCAATGGGTAGCACCATTCCTTGCAATAGTGTAATGGCTGAAGGTAATGACTGTGTAAACTTGTTTATTTCTTTATAAAGACTATGTTTATGTTTTTGCTGCGTCGATTTCAATGGTTGTTAAATCATAGATTGTGTGGATTTTTCATTTGTTGTATGCATTGGTTTTGTGGATGACTTATGTGAGAGCATTATGGATTGGGGCCATGCTATATGGAATTGGCATTTCCTACCCTCATAGCTGTGAAAGCTTTTTTACTATTTATAATTTTGTTTACGAAATAAGAAGTGGGGTTGTCTGTAGTATAACCTAACGAATAGCAATTCGTCGTTGTTGGTAACGTTGACAAGGTTAAATATTTGGAAAATATGAGTTATTATAATGCGTTGGTTGTGTAAAGGACTGAGGGCCATAGATGACAGTGCATATAATTTGATTTAGGTCTACTAAGCACTGTGTAGAGAGTTTGTTTTATTGTTTACGGCCTACGTAGAGGAAATATCGTGTGGCTTTATGAATTATTAAAAGACCCTACAGGATTTGATCGTGGGTCATTTACTGTGCTGAGGGTTTAACCTTGTATGGGTTGCGATTTGGGCTTAAAGGCTGATATGAGTTGATCCTGCAACCTCTGTGTAAATGTTTGGTTTAAAATGAATACTAAAATGATAATTGGTTTTTAACTAATTACTGTAAGTGATACTATGTTGGATTTTAATAGGTTGTCCATTGTATTTAAGGTATACGATTCTTACAATGTGAAACAAATGTTTAGATGGTTTGATTGGTTGTTTATGAAATGGGTTATTTATGTGCATAATTGGTACATTGTATTAAGATATTGTGGAACACTAGATGGTATCGATACATGGACTGTTGCTTGGATTTATGATAATATTTGATTAATGCAGAATGTTTAATTGTTTATTCCAGTTCTTAGTAGGATTATAATGATGCAGACTCTATGAGGTCTTCGCTGGTTTTTATCTTAGATTCTAATAATTTTGTTTTATGATTATTCTTAGATGGGTTTATAGTGTGGCTAAGTTAGAATTTCATTTTTGTTTTATACCTGATAATATATATCTATAATATATTTCTTAGGTTCTATTTATTGTATTTAGTTAATGGTAATTTATATCTATACTTTAATTGAAGCTTAGATATGAACTAGTGTTTTACTCTTAAACATGGCTCTGCTGACAATATGAAATCTGTTGGTAGAGTACAAAGGTAAATGAATAGCCAAGTACTTATTAGAAATAATTCCTAAGCTGTAGGAAAAACAAGGTTTAAGTAGTAAAAGACAATACATAATTAAAACTAAAACTACAAAACCCTTGATAAATCTTTAAAGAGAAATTAAATTTCAGGCTAGGGTTTATAATGAAAAATGTAAACCCTAAAATAATTTTTCAGGAAAACAAGCTACATACGGTTAGAAAGTATAATATAAATGCTTTCAAAATCTAGCCAAATCTTATTCTAGAAAATGAAATAGGTGGTCAAGAACCTCATACCTAAAAATTGAAGCTCTTCTAATGGCTGAAACCTGCACACTCAATTACCCAGCATTAACAATTCATAGGAAGACCCGACCTTTGTATAGATGACTGAATCACTTGGGAACTACCACGTTCCACCCAACCATGACCTAGAACCATTCCTGGTTTCAATCCAGATCCCCCTGAGGTGGTTGCAACATGAGAGTAGCTTAGAGCTCCTAAGGTAAGGCTTCCCTAACTGGTATATCAAGTTTGGATCAGTTCTCCTTTTTTACTCTTAGGAAAATATTCTCCAATAACTCTTGAGAATAATTAGGCATAATAATGACTCCAAAAATATGGAAGAGATCCCCAAGTCTCTCTTTGGCTTGGTACTATATAAACAAAATTTTCAGTAAAAGGGGCAGTCAAATCAAGAATCACTTCCTTTCTTGATTTAACCCTTTTGATTTGATTCGGTACTTTTAAAAGTTTAAGTTAGGTACTTTTAACTAGTTCCTAATTGAACTGTTATAGGTATTATACTATTTAATTTTTATCTTAGTAATAATAGTAATAGATGGAACTTTTTCTTCTTTCTTACATTATTAATATTATTACTATGTGTACTCGTTATACATACTCTATATAAGATATATAATAATATATTATTTGGTAACATTTGTCTTAGGGTATCACATGTTGTGATTCCTAGACTTATGACACTTTCTTCATTAAGGTCATGAGGTAGATGGTTACGTCTGCCAGAATAGGAAACTCTAAACATCCTTGCACATTGGACTAGCTCGTATAACATGGTAGTTATTCAGTAGTTGATGAGAATAAAGAAATTCTAAATTTCATTTAATCAATTATAAATAAGTTCTATGAGATCGATATTTTTCTCGAGCCATTTTCACTCAAGAATCATTAATTATTTTCAGTAACTCCTAGCGCTTACCAGATCCCATACTCAATGCTAAAAATGAGGAGTTACAAACTTAGTGCAATTCCAGAGTTTCTCGCTCAACACTAATGCTAGGATGTACTTATAGGATAGACCTAGGGATACAATGGCCAAGGATCCGATATTCCAGAGCTTATGCTCAACATCAATCATGGAAGGCTCCAGGGCTTATTCCCAACACATCCAAATTATCTTTTCATCTGTTCCATAGCTTCATGCTCAACACAAATATAAGTACTCATGTTCTCTAGAGCTTCTTGCTCAACGTAAAACTTCAATTTACCCATGTGCTCCAGAGCTCCTCGCTCAACAAAGAACATTTCATCAATCATGTGCTTGAGGGTCCACGCCCAACACAAGTATATATATATATATATATATATATATATCATATGCAATTGACTTATGTCGAGTATATCAAACAAATCATCATTTTCATATGAAATGTGGTCTTCAACCAAGTATATCAAAATAAATCATCAAGGTAACATCATAATCAATGAGTCTCATTTCCAGAAGTGTTAGGTCCAAAATTCAAGATATTACATCCCTCCCCCCTTAGAACAACATCATCCCTAGTGTTCCAGGGACTCATAATGAAATCATGAAACAAGGCGGGGTAAGCCATTATCATGGTGGCTTCATTCTCGCAAGTAGCCTCATCGGCTTCGAAGTGCATCCATTGCACTTTCAACTGGACTAGAGTTCACTTTCTGAGCTGCACCTCTCTCTTGTCCAATATATGAAGAGCTTCAGGGGAAAACTCCCCTTCAGGTTCCACCTTTAATAAGGACCAATCAACCACATGTTTACTATCATAAACATATTTCTTTAATAATGATGAATGGAAAACATTATGGACTCTTATGTGCATAGGTAATGCTAGTTCATATTCCACTGGCCCTCTCTTGGCCAGTATTCAAAAGGGTCCATAAAACCTAGGTGCTAAATTACCGCACCTTCGCAAGCTCAATGAGCTCTATTTTGCTTCTAGTTTCAAGTAGACATGGTTGCCTATTTGATAATATTTATCTTTTATTTTCTTATCCGCGTAGATTTTCTCATGGTCTTGTGCTTCTTTAAGCTTCACTTGGACCTTGGTAACCAACTGTTCCAAGTCCTTTAACAAATCAAGCCCTAGCATGAGCCGATCCATCGGGCTATCCCAAGTAACCGATGTTCTACATTTTCGTCCATAGAGTACCTCAAAGGTACTTATCTTGGGGAAAGTCTAGTAACCGTTGTTATACGCGAACTCTGCAAGATGTAGGTAGTCTTCCCACTTGGTGGGGTTGTTTATGACATACATCCTAAGCATGTCCTCAACAATATGGTTTACCCTTTTTGTCTACCCATCTGTCTGTGGGTCATAAGCAGTACTAAAGTTCAACTGTGTCTCTAATCTGGAGAATAAGGATCTCCAAAAGTTTTTGGTAAAATTTGTATCTCGATCTGAGATGATTTCCTTGGGTATCCCGTGCAATCTAAATATCTCCTTTAAGAATATATCGGCAATGTGTACTACCTTGTAGGTTGGCTTCACTGGAATGAAGTGTGCTGCTTTTGACAATTTTTCAACTACTACAAAGATAGAATCATTTTGTTTATTAATTTTCTATAGACCGGTGATAAAATCCATACTAATGACTTCCCACTTCCATTTTGGAATGGGTAGTGGCTGCAGCAATCTCGAAGGATGTTGATGCTCAGATTTGACCAGCTGGAATTCCATACATTTTGCAAAAAACAATGCAATGTCGACCTCTAAATTAGGCCAAAAAAAGTGTCTCGTAATGAACAATATCATATTTTGATATCCCGAATGCCTCGAGTAGGGTGTTTGATGAAATTCCATGAGGATTCCAGACTGAATGTCCCCTCTTTTCGGAACGTACAATCTCTCTTTGGACCATAGCAGTCATGTTTCGTCTACGTTGTACTTTTTGTTGTTGTTGAATCAACCTGTCCTCTTGGAATTTCTTGATGATTTATAAATAGAAAGGGTCAACTATGTTGGCCATTCTAATCCTATCATGCAAATACGAATTGATTTGACTTAAAGTGACCTCATATATCATATGAGTTCGTTGACTCAAAGAATCAACAATCTTGTTATTTTTTCCCTTAATATGCTTTACTTCGAAATGGTACTCACTAAGGAAAGCCAACCATTTGGCTTTCCTAGCATTCATATATGGTTTCTTGAATAAATACTTCAAACTCATATTGTCTATCTTTAGAAGGAATTTCCTTCCCATGAGGTAGTGCCTCCACATCGTCAATGCGTGAATGATGGTAGCCAACTCAAGATCATGTGTGGGGTAATTCTGATCATGTTATTTTAACTTTCCCGATTCATAACAGATCGCATAATCGTTCTACAACAGGACTCCTTCGAGTCATTCCTTTCTTGCATCCGCACAAACAACGAACTCCTCATCGGGATCCATAATTTGTAGTATCGGTGCGGTCATCAAAACCTTCTTAAGATTTTGAAAACCTTCCTCAGACTTGGTCATCCATGAGTACATATTTTCCTTCTTCTACAAGGAAGTCATGGGACAATTTATTCTCGAGAAGTTCTCAATGAACTCTCGATAATATTCGGCTAATCCCAAAAATGACCTAATGTCGGTGACACTAATAGGGGTAGGCTAGTATTCTATAGCTCTAATATTTTTTGGGTCCACAGTTATCACTGTGTCCGAGATAATGTGAGCCAAGTACTGTATCTTTGGTTTATAAAGATCACATTTACTAAACTTGGTAGCGAGCTGGTGTTCTCGTAACACTTGTAATACTATGCGAAGGTGTTCCTCGCGTTCCTCTTTAATCTTAGAGTAAGATAGGATGTCATCTATAAAGACCAAAACAAATTTATCTAGATAATTACTGGATATACTATTCATCATACACATAAAGTTCGCGGGTGCATTGGTCAACCTGAACGGCATTACTACAAACTCGTAGTGCCTATACCTTGTGTGAAAGGTAGTTTTGTGAATATCCTTGTAGCGAATCCATACATGATGGTACCCGACTCATAGGTCGATCTTTGAAAATATATTGGCTCCTCCAACTTCATCGAACAAATCATCAATCCTAGGGAGCGGGTAACAGTTCTTGATAGTCATTTCGTTAAGCTGATGGTAATCAATGCACATTTGCATCATACCATTCTTCTTCTTTATGAAAAGTATCGATGCTTCCCAAGTGGATACACTTGGTTGGATATATCCCTTCTTTATAAACTCCTATAACTGTAGTTTGAGTTCCACGAACTCTGGTGCACTCATGCAGTAAGGGGCTTTTAAATACATAACCGATCCTGGTGTCAGTTCTATGGAAAAGTATGGGCCTTGCTTCAGAGGTAATCCAAGGATTTCCTCAGGGAATACGTCCTTGAATTATATAAGAATGGGAAATTCCTCTATGCGTTGTTCTCTCTCATCCTCTATGTCTGAGACATTTACTACAAACAACTTGCAGCCTCTTCTAATGCACTTATTTTCTTATAAGGAAGATATCTGTCTTACCAAAACTTTCTTTGGTACACCTTGAATCTTCACTTGATTCCCTTGGATATATGTACACAAGATTGACTTGTGTAAGCAGTCGAGCATGACATGGTGTTGTTACAACTAGTCCATGCTGATAAGTATATCATATGATCCTAAAGGTAGGATGTTCAAGTTTACTTTCACAAGATAACCATTCAGGTTTACCTCACAATATTTAACTATTTCTGAAACCTTCCTTTTCATACTTATGGCTAACTATACCATCTAAGGTTTATCATGTTTTTCTTTTCCTAGTTTACATATATCAACAATTTTAGGCGATACATAGCTCTGGAAAGCACCGGGGTCAATCAGTATTGAAATAGAAGTGTTTAAGATATTACCTTCTATCTCAACCATGGTATCCTGATGGTCTTCCTATCGGCCATCCAAGGCTGCATAAATCCATGGTGTTCCAGTTATGTCCTCTACCATTGCTTCTTCTTGAAAGTCATGCAAGACCCCATTGGTCTTGTTCTTACAATCTCGGGCATAATGAGTCTTGCTTCATTTCCAACATTTGATCTGTAGCGGGGTAGCATTGGCTCCCCCTGCTACAATTGTCATGTTAGCATCTGGAGCTGGTACAAATGGTTTTGTACTTGATTTGTTGAAGTTCTTGTTTGCTGAAAAACTATTGTTTTTTTTCCTGTATGGGGGTGGGTTAAAACTTGGTTTACGGTTGTCAGAGAAATTCTTAGACTTGTCTCTGTTTCTGTTCATGTTCTCTTGCCTTAGCTGTCCATGCTCATAGCAGAGCCTAGCTTTGTGCAATGTGGTGTCCAAGGTTTTAGGCATGTCAAAATCAATCCTTTCCCGATAGTTGGGAGGAAGACATCGAAAAAACTGTTAGATATTTACCTTTTTGTCCTTGATGTATGGTACATAATGTAACATATCTAGAAATATGTTAATAAAAGCATCCATAGTCATGGATCCCATACGCAACTCGTGAAACTCTTTCACCTTTTTGTCAAAGAATGTTTTCGACATATATTTTTATTGGAAGATATTGTGGAATTTACTCCAGCGTATTTCTCTTACCTTATATTTCTTTGTATGTTTCAAGACTCTCCACCATTTCGTTTCTTTTCCATTTAAATTATAGATGGCCATTCGATCCTTCATTTTTCTAAAGTAGTTATGAACTCGAAAATATTTCCCCATGCCTAACAACCATTCTTCAGCTTTCTCCCTTGAGTTCACCTCTCCTTCATAGGTTGGGGCTCTTATTTTGCTAAACCCCCCTGGATATTGTCACATTACTTCTTTGTTTCTTTTTGCATGGAGAAAGAGATTCCTCACTACAAGGGCTGTGATATTCTCCTTCTGGAGGTTCAGGGGTATGTTCCTCTTCTCTTTCTTCTCTTGGGACGATGGCCCATTTATGATAAGGTTCCTTTTTGAACTTGTTTGTGGAATGAGTGGGTTTCCCTCGCGGACTTCCTCCCGTCATATTTCACAACAATGCTTCATTGATTCCTTGTTGTTCCTTTATTTCATTTATATTTTCATCTCTGAAACTTTGCAAGTCGGCTTGAAGAATTTGTATGGTTTTCAGAATGTCAGAATTCAGTTCCAGCACCAGTCATTACAGAAAAATTTGCGGTCTAAAATGGGCCTTATAAGAAAACATGCCAACAATAAGTTCTTGTGAGTTGGAATTCAAGAACCAATATAATTTCAATCAAATGAGTCAACCATAATGGTTGAATTGACATATTTTTCATAAAAAAACTACTTTTTTTGTTTGTATTTTCGACATATCTCCCTGTGTTTTTACTCAAATTTCGATCAGGAGAGCTCGTTGGATGCAAAATTTGATTCTTCATCTAATGAGTGGTGACACTGCATATTTTTTATGGACCCTTCTATCCCAAAAATAAGACATTAGAGGAAATTTCAACTCAAAATGGGCCTTTTAACTTTTATTCAAACTCCATGTCATCATGTGTTAGCCAATGAAATTGCTTTAAATTTGAAATACCGTATAGGTCTTAAACACTTTTTTAATATATAGTTGGGGATAGGTATCATAAAAAAAACTACTTTTTTTGTTTGTATTTTTGACATATCTCCCTGTGTTTTTACTCAAATTTCGATCAAGAGAGCTTGTTGGATGCAGAATTAAATTCCGCATCCAACGAGTACCCACTCGACATACTTTTGATGGACCCCACTACCCCAAAAACAAGAAATACCTGAAAAAATGGAATGATGATGTCATCATTCTGTTTTTTCCAGGTATTTCTTGTTCTTGGGGTAGCAGGGTCCATCAAAAGTATGCCAAGTGGGTACTCATTGAATGTGGAATTTAATTCCGCATCCAACAAGCTCTCTCGATCGAAATTTGAGTAAAAACACAGGGAGATATGTCAAAAATACAAACAAAAAGGTAGTTTTTTTCTTTTCTTCCTCCAAAATTAATAAATATTATTTTATTATTTTAACTATTATTTTATGAATTCATTTTAGGAGGCCCATTTTGAGTTGAAATTTCCTCTAATGAATACTTCAAAAAATGTGATGATGACATCATCATCATGTTTTTCAGGTATTTGTTGTTTTTGGGGTAGCGGGGTTCATCAAAATTATGCAGTGTGAATATGCGTTGGATGCAGAATCAAATTCTACATCCAGTGAGCTGTCTTGATCAAAATTTGATTAAAAACATAGGGAGGTATGTCGAAAGTATGAACACTAAAAGTAGTTTTTTCTTTCGTCCTCGAAAATTAATAAATATTATTTTATTATTTTCCTTAGGAGACCCATTTTAGACCTCAAAAATAGTCTAATGTCTTCTTTCTGGGTGGGGGTATTCAATTTCCCTTTCCAGTTGTTATCTTATTTAGTCTTCATGATATGAACTGTTATTTAAAAATTCATGAAATTGGCAATTTTTAATAACAGGAAAAATTTATGTTAGTTAAAAAAATTTAAAACATGCTTTATTTTCCTTGCAACGAATGTCTGGTATGCCCATTAGGCCTCTTAGTGTTGAAAATGCGCTCTGATACCACTTGCAATTTCTACAAAAATTGAAAAAAATTTAATTTATTAGGCTAGTCAAAACTACCTGTGCTGGACATTAATTGAACTTTGGAGAATGTGCCACACTCTGATTGTACTATTGTTTTGTCGTAAGTTGTTCTTACATCCCGTTTCCATATTTCTCAATGAGGTTTATTAATATATTACATATATTGCTATGATGTCGATTACTGTTTGTGCTTTGGTTACACATTGATGTGTAAGTTAGTTATTTGTTTACATACTTCATTGTTTAGAGCATGTGCTTACCGTCGTATACATAGTTATAACTTAAATTTATTCTTGGAAACAAAGGGGTGGAGTGGCATGACTAGTTTCCCTTGTAACCCTGAGAGGTAACATTTTCTACTTGACACAATGGGCTTACTTAGTTCTGTCAAACTAATGCATTCTTGTCCCATTTATGTGCAGGTGTACTTGGTGACATATAACTTGTTTATAATGCTTAACGAAAGGTACAATCGTTTGATCACTAGCACTCGCATTTGCAGCTGTCATCCTAGTAACATTACACTGTCTTTCATTATTATCATTACGCTCTTTATGATAGTGATGAGGTCACAATAGCACTTACTATTTGTGTGACTTAGACTTGTTATTTACGAGACCCTTAATTATCATGGTGGAAATGTTTTATGACTTGACAATGTCGTATCATAATCTTCCTACATGGTTTGTTTTTAACATTTGGTTGGAGGATAAAATACTTGAAAAAACCTTGGTTTAAACTTTCCATGGGAAATTCATATGCCATGGACTTAGGGCTTAAAGCGTAAGTTTAAACGATGCATAGTGGGTTTATACATATCATATGGAATTGAATTATATGATAATATATTGAGTATGAGCTATATGGGTTTCGGTTTGGAGGACGTTAATGGGAAACAAGGTGGATCCTTTAATACGCATTGGAAAGAGTTACATTCCAGCTTAGGGATTGGATCAACGATGGGGTTTGGTCATTCATAGCTTGGTTGCTTGCACTCGGCTCCTACGCAGTATGAAGAAATGTTATTTCCATGGATTGATAGGTATGTGATCGTTTTGTGTTATTGGCATAATTTGTTGGTTCAGTTGGTTTAACATTGGATACTTCTCATGGTGCCTTTCACTATGTGTTTGTAGGTTGCAGAGTGTAGTGAAGAGTTGTGATTCGTGGCTCATGGATAGCATTGTGGGAAAATCCATACACATTTGGGTAAGCCTATTTTTGTACAAGAGAAAACTTGCCCCTGCTTTTGCTTAAAGGTTATGATAGAGATGAGACATGTTGTGGTTGTAATTGCTTGAGTCTGGTTTTCATGGATGTGTTTTGGGTTGGGGTTTTAAGGTATGTCGAACGATCTCTACGTTTTGTAAAGCAACAGACTTGGGATTTTGTTGTCGGGTTTCGATTGCCTTCGGGCCTGAGCTTACCATGTATTGGAATGTAATTAAATGGTGATTCTTGGCAGTGAAGAGAGCCTCGATAAACCCTCGATAGGATTTCTGTATTTTGTAATTAGTATTTTGGGTTATGTTATAAGAATTAGGTAGCACCATTGCTTGCAATGTTGCAATGGCCAACAACTGTGTAAACTTGTTTATTGCTTTATAAAGAATATGCTTATGTTTTTGTTGTGTTGATTTTAATGGTTGTTAAATCGTGGATTGTGTGGATTTTGCATTCATTGTATGCATTGGTTTTGTGGATGACTTATGTGACAGCGTTATGGATTGGGTCCATGCCATATGGCATTGGCATTTCCCACCCTTATAGCTGTTAAATCTTGTTTAGTATTTATGATTCTGTTTATGAAATAAGAAGTGGGGTTGTTTGTAGTATAACCTAGTGACTAGAAATTCATCGATGTTGGTAACATTGACAGGGTTAAATATTTGGAAAAGTTGAATTATTATAATGCATTGGTTGTGTAAAGGGACAAGGGCCATAGATGACAACGTATATAATGTGATTTAGGTCTTTCAGACACTATGTAGAGAGTTTATTTTTTTGTTTATAGCCCGCATATAGGAAATATCCTGTGGCTTTGTGAATTATTAAAATAACCTATAGGATTCTATCCTAGGTCGTTTACTGTGCTAATGGTTTAAATTTGTATGGGTTGTGATTTGGTCTTAAACGGCCACAGGAGTTGATCCTGCGACCTCTATGTAAATGTTTAGTTTAAAATGAATACTGAAATGATAATAGGTTTTTAATTGATTACTATAAGTGATACTATGTTGGATTTTATTAGGTTGGGCATTGCATTTAAGGTATACGATTCTTAAAATGTAATACAAATGTTTAGCTGGTTTAACTGCTTGTTTATGCAATGGGTTATTTATGTGCATAATTGGTATAATGTATTAAGATATCATGGACCACTATATGGTATCGATACTTGGACTATTGATTGGATTTATGATAGTATTTGATTAATGCAAAATGTTTAATTGTTTATTCCAATTCTTAGTAGGATTATAATGATGCAGACCCTGTGAGGTCTTTACTGGTTTTTATCTTAGATATTAATAATTTGGTTTTATGATTATTCTTAGATGGGTTTATAGTGTGGCTAAGTTAGAATTTAATTTCTATTCTATACTTGATAATATATATCTATAATATATTTGTTAGGTTCTATTTATTTTATTTAGTTAATGGTAATTTATATCTAGATTTTAATTGAAGCTTAGATCTGAACTAGTCTTTTACTCTTAAACATGGCTCTGCTGATAGTATGAAATATGCCATTAGAGTACATAGGTAAACGAACATCTAAGTACTTATTTGAAATAGTTCCTAGGTTGTAGGAAAAAAGAGGTTTAAGTAGTAAAAGACAACACAGAAGTAAAACTAAAAGTACAAAACCCTTGATAAATATTTAAGTAGAAATTAAATTATAGCCTAGGTTTTATAATGAAAAATGTAAACCCTAAAATAATTTGAAAGGAAAACAAACTTCATAGGGTTAGAAAGTATAATATAAATTCTTGCATAATCTAGCCAGCTCTTATTCTAGAAAATGGAATAGGAAGTCAAGAACCACATACCTGAAAAATTGAAGCTCTTCTAATGGCTGAAACCTACACACTAAATTACCTAGCATTAGCAATGCATAGTGTAGAAATTCAGGCCAGCAGTAGATTAATTTTACCCACAACAATTATCAATTGATCATGCAAAATTGCTAACAATGGAGATTGAATATGGAGATGTAACAAAAAACTATATTAACTGAGTGTACAATAGCCAACCCTGTAATAACATAGGTTGATGAATATATAGAATACATCAAGAGGTCGAATGCATAAGGAGGCATCCAAAACTAGCATAAAGCAGGCTTACTCAAAATAGGCAAATCCCCCATAGGTGTAAAGAGCTGATCCCAAATCTGTCATGGAGCTCACAAATTGGCAAGGGCGCATGGGAAAGATAAAGAGTACTGGAATGGCAGTTTATACATGCTTTTGCATGGAGAAAAGAGTGGAGGATGAAGAGGACAAAAAACTAGTTCACCTCACCTAGTCTTGCTTTCCTATGTGCCTTAAAACACTGAAAAAGCAGGCAGTAAAGAAGAAAAAGAAGATAGGTGCCTAGGAGGCCAGGAATAAAGCAGATTTGATTCCTAAGGATTTCCCAAGTGCTACATGTGTCAAATATGGAAAGTTTGACCTCTATGGATAGGAAATTAGCAACTTGCACAAGGTGGGACACATGAACTAGGCAAATAAGACAAAAAATAAATGAATTAATGTCTAAGTGGGTAAACTATGGGTTGATTATTCTAACACCCCCCCTTAAGCCTGAATTTATGAGTAATAAATAAAAAATATAGGGCCTAGCAAGAAGGCTTAGTCACCCTTTTACATACTACAAGTCCATACAACCAAGGAAAGAGGCAAAACCAACTTGGGAAAATCCTCCCTTAAACATGGACTGTAAAACAAAATTGTAGAATCTTGTCTCCACTCATGCCTTTACAGCATGATCAGCAATCCCCAGCAGTGATTTGAGATTGCTGAAGGTCTTCTCACACAATGCTTTGGTGAAGATATTAGCTACTTGTTCTAAAGATGAACAGAAGAGTAGGTGAATGGTGTCATCATGCACAAGCTCTTTGATGTAGTGCATGTGAATCTCAATGTGTCTGGTTCTTTGCTTCTGAACTAGATCTTTGTAGATTCGAATGGTACTCTGCTTATCACAGTAGATGGTAGTTGAGTACTCAGGTTCGAAACCACACTCTCCAAGTAAACCCTGCAACCATAAACACTGAGTTGCTGGATTAACAACTCCTATGTACTCAGCTTCTATAGATGAGAGTGCAATGGCACTCTGTTTCTTGTTTGACCAGCTGATTGTCCCTTTTGCAAGCATGAAAACATACCCTGAAGTGGACTTTCTATATATTCTATCACCTGCCCAATCATTGTCAGTAAATCCAATCAAATCAAGATCAGATTTTGCCTTATAGAAGATCCCATGTGTCCTTGTTCCCTGAACAAAGTTAAGGATCCTTTTGGCTGCTTTCCAATGGATCTCATGAGGCTGATCCATGAATCTATAAGCCACACTTACTGCATAACAAATATCAAGTCGAGTATGTGTCAAATACAATAAACATCCAATCAATTGTCTATACAGTGTATTGTTTACCATCGGTGGAGAATCATCTTCCTCCAGCTTCACTCCTGAAAGGAAAGGAGTTTTGCTTGCTTTGCAGTCTTGCATTTTGAATTTGATCAGAAAATCCAAGGCATACTTGGACTGGTGCACCTTTATTCCAGCTTTGGTTTGAGCAATCTCAAGCCGCAGAAATTGACTTAAGAGTCCCAAATCTGTCATGGAGAAGGCTTGGTTCATAGCTCCTTTTAAGGAAGTAATCTCAGCCTGTGAGCTTCCTGTAATGAGGAGGTCATCAACATATAACACAATGATCATTAATGAACCATTAACAAACTTCAAATAGACATTTGGATCTGATTTGCACCGAACAAAATTCAGAGATAGCAAGAAGCTATCTATCTTGGCATACCAAGCCCTGGGGGCTTGCTTTAGCCAATACAATGACTTTCTCAACCTTCACACAAGAGAGGGGTTAGTAGAAAAACCTTGAGGCTTCTACATATATATCTCCTCAATGAGATCTCCATTTAGAAAGGCACATTTTACATCCATGTGATATACCTCCCATTGCCTTGAGGCTGCAATGGCTAGAGCTAGCCTGATGGAATCCATCATTGCCACTGGGGAAAAGGTCTCATTGTAATCGATGCCATGAACCTATGAGTAGAATTTAGCTACCAATATAGCCTTGTACTTCAGTGGTGAACCATCAGCAGCAAATTTGGTCTTATAGACCCACTTACACTGTACTAGTTTTCTCTGTGGAGGAAGATCCACTAGCTCCCATGTGTTGCTCTTCTAGAGTGAGATGAACTCATCCTTCATGGAATCTTGCCATATTGGATCTCCTGCTACTTATTCATATGTTTTAGGATTAGACTCCACCATAAAATAGCATTTTTTAGCAAACATAGGATCCTTCATGCACAGACCACTCTCAAATTGAGATCTAGTCCTCCTTGGGTCATTGGGATCCCCAGCTAGCTCACTTGCTGCATGTAGTGTCTTGGATTCCCATTTAGGCCTTGTGTGGTTGTTTGTGTCTGCAATAAACTCATCTCCATTAGACAAATCAGAATCAACATGTTCAACAAACTCTTTACTTACTTCTTGAGGTTCAGGTGGTGAAGAGGCTTCACCAATTTCCACTTCTGCAAGGGGTTCTTCTTCAAACTGAACACACCTTTCAATGAAGGATTTGTTTGTGCTCAAATTTATCAACTTCTACCCTTTTAAATCTTTAGAGTATCCAACAAAAATACACTCTTGGCTTTGGGGCTGCAAAGCCTTCCTCTTCTTTGTCGGGATTCTAGCCCATGCCTTTGAGCCAAAAATCCTGAAATGAGTCACATCTGGCTTGTGCACACTCCATGCTTTGAAGGGAGTCATGCCATCAAGATAGGATTCACAGTTGATAGCTTCAGCCCAGTACTTTGGTGGCAAAGTTTTGGCCTCCATCATGCATGTTGCCATCTCCTTCAGTGATCTATTCTTCCTCTCAGCAACACCATTTTGTTGTGGTATGTAGGGGATAGAATGCTGCATCTGAATACCTGCATCTGTGCAATAGTTAATAAACTCAGAATTGACATACTCACCACCATTTTCAGATCTGAGGACCTTGATTTTCCTTCCACATTGGTTTTCAACAAAAGCCTTAAAGACTTTGAATAGGCCAAAAACTTCATACTTGTGTTTCATGAAGTGAACCCAACAATACCTAAAAAAATCATCAATAAAGGTCAATGCATATTTGGCCTGACTCATGGACATATGAGGGAATGGGCCAACAACATCACTGTGAATCATCTCGAGGGGTGCAGAGGTTCTCTCATGACTATCTTTCTCAAACTTATGCTCTGGGTGTTTTCCTAGGATACAGCCTTAGCAGACTCCTTTGGAAAATTTTACCTTGGGCAGCCCTATGACCATTTCTTTCTCACTAAGATTAGACAGATACTTGTAATTTAGAGGGCCAAATATTTCATGCCACAGCTTGCTGGATTCATTAGCATGAATGAGAAGAGCAGAGGGGTTTGAGTAAGGTAGGAAGTGTGAAAACATGTATACCTTTTGAGCATGATTCACAACTCCTTTTGCAATGACTCTACCAGTTGAAATCTCTATGATCTCAACTTCATCGGGGGAGAATATGACCTTCTTAGGAGACCCAGTGTGGGTCATCTGGTACACTGACAGGAGGTTGGAGGTGAGACCAGGGACATATATCACATTGCTGAACTTACCATGATCAAGATCTATCCTTCCTTTGCCTTTACTTTCAGTGAGAGAGTCATCTCCCAGTACAATAGATGGTCCTTTCGACATATCCAGTGAGGAGAAGGCCTCCTTAGTTGAAACCATGTGCCTTGAAGCTCCAGAATCTATGATCAAACTGGGTGAGCTTGATGTGCCAGCAACTAGAGCATGATCTCTCTCTCTGTCATCAGAACTTGATCCTCTTTCTCTCTTCTTTGAGCTTTCTGGAAGGGAGATGCCATTCTTCTCCAGGAGATTGGTCAGCATATCAATCTGCTTTTTCATACAAGAGCTTTCAATGTGATTGCCCTTTGAACAATATGAGCACTTGTTCATTTCACCTTTGTTTTTCTTCTTTTGGGTATTTTTCTTGGGACCTTGTTGATCCTCTGGAGACTGCTTCTTGTCTCTTCTTTGATTGGGTGGCTTTTTAGCTTTCTTTTTGCTTTTTGAATCCACCCTCGAATCTCCAGCAATCAAATCTTGATCTTTGGATTGTTTGATGGTTCCCATCACCACCAGCTTGTCTTGTTCTTGTGTGAGAGATTCCATGAAATCTGCAAGGCTAGGCATCTTCCAGGTTCGAGCTGTGATTTTTGTGGCATAGAAGGTCAAAACAAATACTGAGTAGTCAGGTCCTAGCTTCGAGAGGATGGCCAATACGAGCTGATCATATTTCTTTTCGATACCACACTGCTTCAGCTACAAAACTAGTGCTTTGAACTTGGAGAAATATAGCTGCAGGGATTCAAAGCTACTGGGACTCAGAGAAATTAGCTCATTTTCGATCTGATGTCCCCTCATCTCATCTGTATTTCCAAAAAGATCAGAAATATTCTTCCATACTTGATCCGGTGAAGTTAATCCATCGAGATGGAAAAGCAGGTCTTAAGAAATACTGAGACATAGGAGGCCATAGGCCTCATCTCTCTGATTGTGCCATTTGATCTTCTCTACAGCAGCATTGGGCTCTGCTTTTGTAGCCATAGTTAACCTGTAGAGGCCTTTCACTCTCAACAAGATCTCCATCTCTTCTTTCCATTCAAAATAGTTGAAGGGAGTCAAGATAAGTTTCTGTGAATCCATAGCTTTAGAAAATCTGTCTCGGCTGTCAGTAGAAGGCTCCCAGTCTTGATGTCGAACCTGCAAAACAATTTTGAAGGAGAGTAACAACCTACAATGGCTCTGATACCATGTAGAAATTCATGCCACCAGTAGATTAATTTTACCCACAACAATTATCAATTGATCATGCAAAATTGCTAACAATGGAGACTGAATATGGAGCTATAACACAAAATTATATTAACTGAGTGTACAATAGCCAAACCTGTAATAACATAGTTTTTTGAATATATAGAATACATCAAGAGGTCAAATGCATAAGGAGGCATCCAAAACTAGCATAAAGCAGGCTTACTCAAAATAGGCAAATCCCCCATAGGTGTAAAAGGCTGATCCCAAATCTGTCATGGAGCTCACGAATTTGCAAGGGTGCATGGGCAAGATAAAGAGTAGTGGAATGGAATCTCATACATGCTTTTTCATGGAGAAACGAGTGGAGGATGAAGAGGACAAAAAAACTAGTTCACCTCACCTAGTCCTACTTTCCTATGTGCCTTAAAACACTAAAAAAGCAGGCAGTAAAGCAGAAAAAGCAGATAGGCAGCAAGGAGGCCAGGAATAAAGTATATTTGATTCCTAAGGCTTTCCCAAGCGCTACATGGGTCAAATATGGCAAGTTTGACCTCTATGGATAGGCAATTAGCAACTTGCACAAGGTGGGACACATGAACTAGGAAAATAAGACAAAAAATAAATGAATTAATGTCTAAGTGGGTAAAGTATGGGTTGATTATTCTAACACATATGTAGATATGACCTATGTATAGATGAATGAATCACTTGGGAACTACCATGTTCAACCCAACCATGACCCGAAACCGTTCCTGGTTTCAATCCAGATCCCCCCAAGCTGGTTCCAAGATGGAAGTAGCTTAGAGATCCTGTGGTAAGGCTATCCTAACTGGTATATGAGGTCTAGATCATTTCTCCTTTTTTCTCTTAGGAAAATATTCTCCAAGAACTCTCTTGAGAATACTTAGGTAGAATAATGACTCCAAAAACATGAAAGATATCCCCAAGCCTCCCTTTGGCTTGGGACTTTATAGACATGCTTTTCAATCAATGGGGTAGTTAAATCAAGAATAACTTTCTTTCTTGATTTAACCATTTTTATTTAATTTGGTACTTTTAATATTTTCACTTAGGAACTTTTAAATAGTTCCTAATTGGACTTTTATAGGTATTATACTATTTAATTTTTATCTTAGTAATAATAATAATAGATTGAAGTTTGCCATCTTTCTTACATTATTAATATTATTACTATGCATACTCTTTATACATACTCTATATAAAATATATAATAATATATTATTTGGTAACATTTGTCTTAGGGTATCACCTGTTGTGATCCCTAGACTTAGGACACTTCCTTCATTAAGGTCATGAGGTAGATGGTTAGGTCTACTAGGCTAGGAAGCTATAAACATCCTTGCATGTTGGATTCCATCGTATAACATGGTATTTGTTTAGTATTTGATGAGAATACATAAATTTGAAATTTTATTTAATCACTTATAAATAAGTGAGATGAGATCAATATTTTTCTCGAGTCGTTTTCACTTTGGAATCATTAATTATTTTCAATATCTCCTAGTGCTTTCCAGAGCCCATACTCAATGCTAAAAATAGGGAGTTACAAACTTAGTGCGATTCTAGAGATCCTAGCTCAACACTAATGCTAGGATGTACTTGTGGGATACGCCTATGGATACAATGGCTAAGGATATGATGTTCCAAAGCTTATGCTCAACATCAATCATGGAAGGCTCTAGGGATGATGCCCAACACTTCCAAGTTATATTTTCATGTGTTCCAGAGCTTCTTGCTCAACACAAAACATCTCATCAGTCATGTGCTTTAGGGTCCACACCCAACACAAGAAAACATATA
>LPNX010675932.1:330277-382127 GCA_001517045.1 Pseudotsuga menziesii
CAGTATATCAAAATAAATTGTCAAGGTAACATCATAATCAATGGGGTTCATGCCCATAAGTGTTAGGTCCAAAATTTGGGATATTACAGTAAATCAATCAACATGATCTCAGTTAAGTTTAGTTAAATAAAGTGTTAATAAAAAGGAATTAGTTAACTAAATTGTTTTGGATGATGACACTTTAGTTAACTAAAAGAGGATAGTTTAGTTAAACTAAAATAAGACACTTAAGTTATGACACTTTATTTACAACTATTGCATGATGGCACTTCAATTAGCATCCTAAGTAAGTGATCCTACATCCAGTTAGAAGGATATTTCACTCTGAAGTTAGTTAAACATGATTAAATGTCAAAGATGAAAAGCATGATGCATTGATTGAAAAAACCGAGGTGCACAACAATTATCCAAGAAGGAGATTCACTATAGTTTGAATGGGGGGCTAATTACCCACATAGTGATTCCCTATCCATTGCAAGGAACTAGTTTGACATGTTATTTATTGTATTGAACTCATTGGAATGTTAATTTAGTTGATCTCTCTTATCTATTGCTCTGTATAAACACCTAGAGTGTTTTTTCTCTCTTATATTGCACTTGGGGTGCTGGAAGAAATCGTCTATTGTAAAATGCATTATCTACTATGTATCATAATTATGCTCTGAAGATTTTCTAGGGATTTTATCCTCATTTTTTTGGGTGTTTTCACAAGGTACATCCTGTGGTAGGGTTGAATGTGTTTTATGTGATTGAGTGGATCATTGTTATTCAAGTATTCAGTATCTCTACACTGAAAATAATTAAAGATCAAAGCTCAACATATTCGCAAAAAAATCAGCATGTTATTACATCTTGAGGTGTCAAGGAGACAATATTTGTCCAGCAATATTGAGCCTACAAAGATCTTGATGCATTGAAAAATATGTATGAATCCTATGGTATCATTATCAGTTTGATTAGAAGATTGACTTATGACCACTTCAAATTTCAACACTTGGAAGTCCAGGGTTCTAAACATCCTGGAATAACATGACTTGGATGGCTACATATCCACAAAGGAGGAGGAGCCTCCATCTAATGCAGGGCACATAAACTTCAAGAATAACCAAGCTAAATCTAAATAGATCATCTACAATTTGGTGAAGGAAAATTTGATGCGATGACTACTTCGTTGAAGACCACAAAAGAATGTTTTGATACATTGAAGAACACATTACGAAACCTCACTATGGAGAAGGATGAGACAGTGGACTATTTCTTCACCAAGATCTCTCAAGTAAGGGATCAACTTACTATAATTTGAGTTCTGGTGGATGAATATGATTTCATCCAAACTGCTATGGGTGGTATCCCATCCTTATGGAAGACATTCTTAGTTTATGTTAATGGTCTATAAGTGCAACCTAACTTCGATAGGCTCTGGCATGAATACCTCCAATAGGAAGGGTGGATCCATAGAAAGGCCATGTGCATGAACGAATGAAACCTTGATCTTATGGTAATTCTAGAGAGAGGGTTGGTAAGTTTTAGGCATAGAGCATGCAATGATTCATTATATTGTTGATGAGACCTCCTTCACCCATGTATAGATTTTATACATCTTGCATATGATCAAATTTGCAAGCTAAGATGCAGTGAATAAAGAATCTCAAGACCTCAGGACTCTAGTAATCTCCGCAAGGAAGCAGAGATAAAGAGGGATCCCACAAAACAATAAAAGATAAGTTTTTGTATTTTTATTATCAATTAATATTGTAAGTAATATTTGAATGTTTTGTAATATGTTTCATTACAGTTATATGCATATTTGTATTCCTATAATTAGGAAGTATGTATAACATGATTATTTTTCTTTTGATTTGTGAATAGTAAAGATCATGTGGTACATGTCATGATTAAATAAGTAGCATATGGGGTTGCATAAAATTCCATGATATATGGATGGAGGTTGTGTTGAAACATTTGTTGAAATGTTTACATAACTCAGTGTGTTATTTTTCATTGGGTTGAGATATTCATGTGATTGAATTTCATGATTATGAAAGGTTTCTAATCACTTGACTAAATTTTTCTTGTAGGAAAGTGGAGAATAACAAATATTAATGGTACATCTCGAAAGAGAAGAGGACCTATATTCTGGTTCTCCCAATTTAGATGTTGAGAAGGATAAGACGTAATTTTTTTGAGATTAACAAGATACTAAACAACCAATACAACTAGTTGATAAACCTCCTACTAAAAGGAGATCTGCATGGTTATCATATATAGAACAAATCATACTGCAATATTCAATAATATTAGCATGATTCTTGGGATTAGAGGTGTGGGAAGTGTTGGGTGTAATTATGTGTAAATTAATCCACATATTATTTAATTATCAACTGGGGTTGGTAAGATTAGAGTTGACACAAAATAGATGTGAAGGTAGAGGGTTTCGTGTAAATAGTTTAACAAACAAAAGATCGAAATATCTTTCAAAATGAAAAGCTGAGTCAAACTCCTAAAAATGAAATTATTAAAGTAATTAAACTAAGACAGAATAATAAACTAAATAATTGATAATAAACTTTAATCTAAAATACAATCAACAATTAACTATTCAAATGAAAAACTATGGTACAAGGAGAACTTAACTTATAAGCAACTAGAAAACTTAATAAACAAAACAATATAAAGAAAAATTAAAAAGAAGCAAGTAGAAAACTTAATAAAAGAAATATCTTTAGGTTCTATCCTACAAGTTATTTCAACAATAACACAACATAAAAGACACAACCTAGAAACATAATAAGGAAAACACATATAACACTAAATATTGCATACAAACAAATAAATCAATTAGAAAAAGGAATAAACACAAAAACCATACAACAATAAAACAAAATCAGAAACAAAACTTAAGAATAACTTAAACTTCATTCAGTAAAAGATGTAAGGAAAATGATACAAATTTAATAAATAATTTAAAACAACTAAACTTTAACTTTAAGGTTAAACAAAACTAGCATCTAAATATGAGAGTCAAAACATAATTCAGACATTCACAAAACAAAACTAAAGACTATCTTAAAACACATAAAAACCACTAAAAATAAAACTAAAGGTTGAATGAAAGACTGAAATGTGGGTTTGAAAGGGGTGGCTGAATAACAGACTGAACATGATGTCCAAATGATAGTCTGCATAGTTAAAATAGTAAAAACTAACCTAAATGAACTAATCTTCAGTTGAAGCCATGCAGATGTAATTCTAATGCATCAGAAGAGTATATAAACATATTTAAGAGAAAATTCACCTTAAACTAATTCTTGAACCAAAGGAATCATTTCATATTAAACTAATAAATAAACTAGAAATTAACTTGCATAAATTCAAAATAGGAAAGTAAATAACATAATTGAATCTCTTCTAAATTCATGAAAACAAAGAGTGAAAGTAATGCTAGAAAACAAATAACTGAAAGCACGTTAATGTATTGCAGAAAAAAATAGAGTAACATTTACTATAATCTAATGGAAGCAAACTAGAAATTCAACTAGACTAGCTAAAACATAAAAGAAACTAACCTAAACAAAACAAATGAACCTCTGGTTGATGAGGGTCCATCTCAGCAATCAGGGGTGGTGCTAGGTTAACTTATATTTAAAGACAATCAACAACAATGCATGCAACTCTTTATTCAGATGGTTGAACAGAAATACAAGGTTCAAGACTAAATCACAGCAAGAAATCTTCTCCTAACTCTGCTAACTGAATGATTTTCTAGATAACTTATCTCTCTCACAGAGGCTGCTTTATATAATGATTTATAGAGATGAGAAAGTCGACCCTTTAGTGGTCGAATTCGCTCTAAATTTAGTTGACTATAACGGTGTTTAATTGATCACAGGCTAGTGCACAAGAATCTTCCTTCTTTACCGCAAATAGTCTTCAAAGATGGCGCACAGGCTTCTCTTCAGCGTGAACGATCTACAGAGGTGGCATATGAGTTCATTCCTGAGCATAGCAGGTGACTGATGGCGAACATAGGAGATCATAGTGGCAAATCTTCCACCGCGTGAGTTTAATGCATCAATCCAGTGGATGGATGGTTGATGTGGTGGTGAGAAAAGGAGAACGCAGACTGGAAAGTATCTAGAACACAACTTCATCACCAGATGCATGGATAACCAGATTTTTTGCAGTTGTTTCATGTTTTAAATGCCTGAAATTAATTCTCAGAGCGTAGTCTGATGGGAAATATGGAGGGAGAGATGAACAGAAGGATAAACCATGAGTTGGATACGCTAGGCATTGATCTAGGTTGAATGGAGTGCCTATCTACTACCGCTCTTTAGGACTAGAGTCTACAGCAACACATTTTGACATATGGAAAACCACCAACGAGTTTCACGCAACGGGATGGATGACGAGCTGGACATGTTGTGTGAAAAGCAAGCTGAATGTGTTTTGCGTATTAACTTGGCCCAAAAATATTATAAAAACTGTAAACAATTATACAAACCATTTAATACATCAAATTCATTTTAATAATGTTATTTTTAATTAATAAATCCATAAAAATGATAATAATAAAGTAATTTTATATAAACCTTAAATACATTCATAAGTGAGGTTGAATAATGATCTGCATGACATAAAACATACAAAAGATAATAAAATATGTGTTTAAATGAGTAATTTATCTGCCAAAAATGGTAACAAATCTAGGATCAAAATTCCCCCAAACTAGAGAAATGCCAGGTCCCACTAAGCAAAAAGAAAGAAAAACAATTTAGGAAGAAGGCGAACTAGAAGTTGCCTTCAACTTGGCAGATGAAGAAGGTAATTTAAACTTCACGCTTGTAACTTAAAAATAACATGTCTTTCATGTCAAGCATTCTATGAAAATAACTTTATTTAGTTTTCAACAATTCTTAGGTTCAAAATAATTTTATCATTTATAAGGTTTAAAATTAATTCAACCATGTCCAAAGTAAAACTTTGGGCACGTTGAATATATAACATAAAGCATAAATTGCATTTTGAATAACAAAAAGGTTGATCATTTTCATGCATGATTGGGTAAGAGAATAGAATTATTAACAGTGAAATGGAAGTAAAAACGTTTTTCCCAAAAACAAAATATCGTTAGAAAATTTAATCATAAGTACTATAATATCACCTTTTTTCTCATATCGCTATTTGATATTTCTTTTTCCTTCATTCGATTCTTCATATGGTAAGACCATATTTTGCTGTAAAATATGCTTCAAGCTATAACCAAATTCCACTATTTATATCCCTGAAAATAGTTATCATTTTTTAGAGATAAATAGATTTGTCATAAAATAAAAATAATCTACTTTTTTACATGTCAAACCCATCTTCCCGCAAACCAAAGAGATGGCGTGTCCTCAAGCCATACAGAGAGAAGAAATGATTGTTCCAAAAAAATAGAAAGAATGCTAGCATGTTGTTAATTTGTTTTAACGAAAACTAACTAGTAAATGGAAATGGTTCAGAAATGTATATTCAAGAAAAATAAAACAGTGCTTAGAAAATACCATGTAAATGAGAAAAAATAAAAGAATACCATAGGGAAAACTAGCCATCCATGCCTCATTGTAAAGATATCATGTCATCATAAAGTATTTTAAGTGTATTCCAAAGTGAGTGAGATGTACACGGATGGGTCCCATTTCTAAGATAATGATATCTTATGTATATGCAGAATTAGACAGCTGAAGAAAAGTAAACATAGATCCATTCTGAAATGACATTATAAACAATTGGCCATGACATAATTTTTTGAAATTTTTTTCATATATTATCACTATTTTATGAAGTATGTGTATAGTGGTGTATTAACCATATCTCTTTTACCAGTTATTGCCCCGCTGCCAGTAGGCATGTTTAGTACCCCGACGGGTTTATCTTGGTACCATGCAAACATAGCCCCACTGCCAGTGAGCATGTGAAGTACCCCAACAGGTTTACTTGCATTTATAGAACTTCCTTTTGTAAGGTTTTTACTTAGCATTGACCCACTGCCAGCAGGCCTGTTCAGTATCCCAGTGGGTTTGCCTTGTATAATTATATTAAATATATGGAATTCGATGGGTACTAGAGTGTATTAAATATTTCTAAACATGCAATTCAATTTTCAAAATAAAGTTATAAGTATTTGAAAATGGCTAGACTCATAAAACATGTCAAAAGAGAATAACTGAAAGTTGTTCTTTAACCTAACAATCCTTCTTCTTTTTAAAGTAGAGTAATGTTCCCCATAGATAAAAATTCCACTTACTTTCGAGTTATCACAAAAATACTTAAGAGACATGTTTTGATAACAAGTATAGGATGAACTAGTAATCCATAGGTGGAAAATAAATATGTGGAAAATATGACAATGAAAGTGGGTCTTATCGAGCAACCATTTAAAAGAATAAATCAGAAATATGCATGTCTAAATCAAGATATGAGAAACTATATGAATCATAAAAAAACTGGTGAAGTGTGATATACAAAGAATTGATATCAAATTTTTTATCCATATAAGCTGCAAATTTCTAAAGTACGCTAAAAAGATTAAAATACCTGATGAGTATTTAGCATACTTTCCTTGTCCAAGTAATATTCCATTAGCTGCTCATAGAGATAATATACTTGTAATCAAACTGTAAAACCACTTGTTAGATGATTCAATTTATTCATAAAGACATAAAAGAAAAAGAGTCACGTGTAAACAACCTATTAGAAGAAACTCTTATTTATTCAAAGCAACAAGCACATATTTACATATATACAAGTGATAATAACCCAAAATATTTTTCAAGGATCAGGAGGAGGAGGAATAGCTTCCCCTTCAACTAATTCCATTTCATTTTGCTGCAAAACATTTTGTATGAAATCCTGTTTAGATTTTAGTTGGTGATAAAGCCTAAGTCTATGTCCATTTACTAGAAAGGAAATTTATGAGTGATCATTTGTTTTAATTTTTACTAATCCATTGTCAAAAGATGTAACTACTTCGTATGGACCCATCCAATAGGTAGTTAATTTCCCTTTAAAATTTTTAAACCATGAATCGAATAGTAGTGCCCAATCTCCAGTATTAAACTACTTTTGCTTAATAAATTTATCATGCCATGTTTTTTGTTGATTCTGTATTAACATCATTCTTTGAAGTGCATCTTGTCTAATTTCATCTAATTCATTAATCTGTAATATTCATTGTTTCTATACTTCATCCAAATTCATACCTAATTGTGTTGCCATACAAAAAGTTTTAACTTGAAATTCAATAGGTAAAAGGACTTGTTTTCCATACACTAACTCATAGGGGGTATGTCCAGTAGTGTTTCTCCATGTTATCCTATAGGCCCATAAAGCCTATGGGAGTCTATCTTCCCAATCCTTATGATGTAAGTGAATGGTCTTAGTTAAAACGGCTTCTAATACTTTATTAGTTGATTATGCCTGACCATTAGCCTAAGGGTGATAAGGTGAATATTTGCAATGTCGGATTCCATATTTCGTAGTAAGTTCTTTCATTAGTTTATAAGTAAACGGAGTACCTTGATCTATGACAATTTCTCTAGGTATACCAAACCGGGTGAATATTTATTCATATATAAATTCTACCACCGATTTCTCTATGGCTCTAAATAAAGCTTTAGCTTCTACCCACTTGGTGACATAGTCTGTACAAACTAAGACATATTTCTTTTTACAAGACATGGGAGAAATTGGTCCTACAAAATCAAGAGCCCATTTCTCAAAAGTTTCAATCATAACTTGGGGTTGTAAAGGAATTTGATCAGATGACGTACGTCTACCCATTCTTTGGAAACTATCGCATCCTTTAACATATTTGGCAGCATCCTTAAAAATGCTTGGCTAATAATAACCAGAATGTAAGACTTTATATGCTGTCCTCTTATCATAAAAATGTCCTCCACATGGTCCATCGTGGCATGCATGGAGGATGTCTGTCATTTCATCGTCTGGCATACATTGTTGAATAATAAGACCGGGACCAGGGTGGAAGAGGTCGTTATCAACCCAAGAATAATTAGAACTATGAACTATAATACAATGCTTCTCATGTGGAGACAAATGGTTTGGTATTTTCCCAATTACTAGATAATTGGCAATATTGGCAAACCAAGGGGTTTGAATAGATACATCAAATAGATGTTCACTATTAAAAGTGTTGTCAACTAGTTTAGTACCGTCTTCATGTTGAATATGGGAAAGGAAGTCTGCTACGAGATTTTCTTTACCAGTTTGATCAATGATAGTAATGTTAAATTCTTGCAATAAAAGAAGCCACCGGGTCACTCTACCATTGGTAATTGGTTTATTCATTAGAAATATAATGGTTGAGTGATTGGTATGCACAAAAAATTCACAACCCTTGATATAATGACGAAATTTATTAATAGAATAAACTACTGCCAAAAATTCTTTTTCAATAACAGTATAATTTAATTCGGCACGGGTCAGATTTTTGCTAATAAAATAGATGACATAAGGTGCTTGTCCTTATTTTTGGTCGAGGAATCCTCCTATGGTCATATTAGAGGCATCAATAGATATGTGGAAATTAAGGTACCAATCAGGACCCCTAAGTATTGGTTCCACTAATAGTTTAGATTTTAATATTTCAAAAGCATTTTGACAGGATTCTATCCACTAGAATTCTGAGTCCTTTGTAATTAAATTAAACATTGGTGCAACTATTTTTGTGAAATTTTCAATAAAGCAGTGGTAATAGCCTGCATGACTAAGGAAGCTTCTTACCTGTTTTTGAGTTTTGGGAGAAGGAAGTCCAACAATTACTTTGATCTTTGTAGGGTCTACCTTGATTCCTTGGGAAGAAACATGGTGTCCCAAAAGTACACCTTCTGTCAGTAACATTTTACATTTTTCGTGACTAAGAGATAAATTTGTTTCTTGACATCAGATCAAGAACTTATCAAGGTTGTCAAGGGCTTCTTGAAAACTATTACCATAGGCCATCAAGTCATCCATGTATACCTCCACATAGTCATGTATAAGATCGGAAAATATTCCTAAGACTGCTCAATCAAAAGTGGCAGATGCATTACATAAGACAAATGGAAAAACTCAATAAGCATATGTTCCCCAAGGGAATATTAAAGTGGTTTTGTCTTGATCTTCCGGTGCTATTAAAATATGGTTGTAACCACTATAACTGTCAAGAAAGGAAAAATATTGTTTACCTGACAGAGTATCTAATACTTGATCGATAAAAGAGGAAAGTAGTATTTAAGTGTAGCTTTGTTTAGCTCTCTAAAATAAACACAAGTACGCCATTTCCCTATGACTTTCTTCAGAACTACCATTAAAGGAGATACCCGTTTACTGTCAGAAATAGGATAGATGAAACTAGCAGCTAGAATTTTTTGTAATTCTTCTTTTACTATATCCTTTAGAGCAGGATTCATCATCCACTGTGGCGGCCTTATAGGTGAAATTATTGGATCCATATAAATATGGTGAATATAGGTATCGAGGTGTATAGCATTCATATCGGTGTATTCCCATGCAAATACTCCAGCTTGTTTCTTAAGAACTTTAAGAATTTGTTCTTGTTGGTTTTCACTTAATATAACGTTTATATGTAATAATTTTTCAGGGCCAACATCACAAGGTATGGTATACAGTCCTGTATGCTCTTCAATTGTGAAGACACAAGGTGTTTTTGTAAACATTGAGACAGCCAAATTCTCTTGAAATTCATCTCCAAAAATCTGATCGAGTTGAGCAAAGGACTGAGGGAAATATTTGTCAAAGAAACAAATTGGTTTAATACATTCTATGTGATCTGTTCTTGAAGTGCTAAAGAAAAATCACCAGGAAGGGAGAGATCATCAAAATATTCATCCCCAAAATAACAATTTAACCACCATGAATTTTTAGTTATTGGTTGTGCTAAAGGGTATAAAATAAGTCTTTGTGTGGACAACCCATTGGAAATAGTCATCTCTCCATCCCTACACCCTATAAAAGCATTTGTAGTAGCTAACCATGGTCTTCCCAAGATAATAGGATGTCCTTTAGAAGGATCCTTTGATTCTACAACCATAAAGTCAACAGGGTATTGCCATGAAGCTACTGATACAACAATGTCATCCAGGACTCCAATGGTTTTTATCGAAGTGTGGTCTACTATATCTAGTATGGAAGGAGTAGGTCGAAGGAATCGTCCCAATTGTAAAAATTCTAAAACTGCGATGGTCATCATGTTAATAGTGAATCCTAAATCAATTAATGTATTCTCTATGGTGATGTTTTTTATAATTACAGTCACTAATAGTTCCCCTAGATTTCTATATTTTGCAATACAGGGCTGACCTGTCATACATTCAGACATTTCTCCTATAATATGAATTGTAAGAGGGTCCTTTTGCTTATTTCCTGGGCATTTAATACAGAGCTCTTTTATTACCTTACTATAGATTGGTATATCTTTAATAGCTTGTAATAGAGGGATTTTAATACAAATGTTCTTTAATTCATTCAAAATGTTATACTCCAGATGAACTACAGGCCTTTCTATTATTAATATTTCTAGACATGGAGAATTTTTTTGCTCATGAACAGTTTCTTGTGGAGGATGGGTGTGTAATGAAAGCTTTGGAATGTTCACATCCTCCAAAATAGCATCATTCATGGGTTAACTTGAATCTTCTTCTTCTTTGTTTGGTTCCTGAATGATGATTGATGACTTAGGTTTATTATTCACAACTCTTCATGATTGTAATTCAATTTCATGTACAGGTACGATCAAAATAAGGTATGAGGGAAGAGTTTGTAACTCAATGTTGTTAAGAGCTTGAGTTGGTTTATTGTTATTCTTAGGTATAGGCTCTATAGGTAATAATATCAGTCGAGGAGGATTTGCATTTTGAAAGTGATGAGGTTGCTATGTGATAAAAGGAACTAGAGGTACAAATCCAGGTGACATTTGCTAGAAATTTGTTTGATTTTGAGGATAAGGATGATTAGGTGTAAGGATAGGTTGGGGCTGAGGATATGGTTGTCCTCTCCATCCTTGTGACAAATATTTTTGTTGTGGAAACTAAGGAGGAGAATAGTGAGGTGACCGATTGTGCCATCTTGAATTATTCCATTGTTGAGGTGGTTGATACAGGGGTTAATAGAGTGGAGGTTGTGGTGGAAATTTTGGATATGATGGTTGGTCTCTAGGTTACCAAGGAGGCCTCCTAGATGTTTCAGCTACATCCCACTCTTATAGATGGATTGAAACCCAGGAAAGGATGGGCAGTTATCTGTTGGATGCTCTTCTATACAGATGTGACATACGGAGATTTTGTTTAATGGACATTCCCTTTGGGGATGTTTAGTTATACATCTTGGACAAAAAATACTCATTTCTGCTCATTCTTCATCCTTCCTATTCTTGGCTTCTAAATAATCTAGTTGAGAACCCATTGCTCCTAAGATATCAGTCTTAAAATTTTCCAATAGGTTTCCTGTCTCTACTCTTGTAATACCTCCTGAAATAGGAACATTTCCTCTTATATTTCTGCTAAAAGGTTCTCAAAAAATTTCACAACTTCCCCCCTACTCCTAGAATAATTTTTACACATCTCACCGATCTGTGCAAAAGTTTTATGGGAAATATCACCAGTTGCCATGAGATTAAAACTTTCTAACAATTCCTCGGATATCCCCTTAAGGAAAAGTGTACATATTGCATCTTCTTGGAGGTCATTATATTTATACTTATGTAATGTATAAATGAACCTCTCAAGATAATCCTCCAATATCTTGTCTTCAAGTTGTTGTATCTTGACTATATCATGTCGAGAGTCCTTAGGTTTGTAGCATTCTTGATATTTTTGCAAGAATGATTTTTTCATATCATCCCAAGTCTTGATAGTGGATTCTCCTACTCCCATGAACCATCTCAAGGTGGAATCCTTGAGTGTAGCGGGAAAGATTTTTAGTTTGTGAGCCTCTTGTAGATAATTGTAAATCCTACAAAGGATATCTAACTCAAACAAGAATGTGTCTGGGTCCTCATTACTTTTTCCATAGAAAGTAGGTAAGGAGGAAGGAGGGATGTCTTTCATGGTTACATCCTGCATTGTATCTAAGATAGGGAACTCAAAGGTAGCCTTAGTTTGATTTTCCCCTTCTCCTTCTTCATTCCTAAATTCATCATGATCTTCGTTTTCTTCCCATCTCTCCACATAATATGGATTCTTAACGTAAATATACCTAGGAGGATCCTTTCGAGGTGATAATGGGGCAACCCAACGTTCTTTTTCGGGAGAGATATTCCTCTGATCAATCGTGTTTCTATTGAATACTAGAGGGATAGTAGGTTCTACTATAGAATTTTCAATTTGAGAAATAATTGGATCTACTGATGTTCCAAAGAGAGATTTTACTTGAGCAGGATCAACAAATTCAACAAAATTTGGATCTCCTACTATTGAAAAAGTTGTGTTAATTGGATTTGAAACTAGTGGAGGGCTAGGGGTTTCTAATGGATGATCTTCTTGAACTTCCTCAAGAACGGGGTCTTATGACCTTCTGCCAAGGTTCCTTCTCCTTCTATGGCTTCTCCAGTAATATATTCTAAGGTATTTTCTTCAGGTTTCATGGTAGAACTACTTCCTATAGGAATATTTCAATACCTTTCTAGTGAGTTAGTTGTTGGGGAATTACGTCCCCTATGGTAGTTAGTAGAGACTTCAGTAACTTTTCCAGTCTTGACAAATCTACCCTAAGGATCTCTAATTCTACTCATGAAATACTTTTAAACTAAAGAAAACCTATGCTATTATTATTGCTGGAATTGCGGGCACATGTTATAACATATGCTTAGTTTCTTACCTATCATCTTAACTCTCCCCCGCTACCAACCCATGGCTAAAATTCATAAAAAAATTCTACTCTACCTTACAAAACAACTCCCCGACAATGGTGCCAAAAGTGTTGGGTGTAATTATGTCTAAATTAATCCACCTATTATTTAATTATCAACCAGGGTTGGTAATCTTAGAGTTGACACAAAATATATGTGAAGGTAGAGGGTGTCATGTAAATATTTTAACAAACAAAAGATCGAAAGATCTTTCAAAATGAAAAACGGAGTCAAACTCCTAAAAATGCAATTATTAAAGTAATTAAACCGAGACCGAATAATAAACTAAATAATTGATAATAAACTTTAATCTAAAATACAATCGACAATTAACTACTCAAACGAAAAACTAGGGTACAAGGAGAAATTAACTTATAAGCAACTAGAAAACTTAATAAACAAAACAACAGAAAGAAACTTTAAAAAGAAGCAAGTAGAAAACTTAATAAAAGAAATATCTTTAGGTTCTGTCCTATAAGTTATTTCAATAATAACACAACATAAAAGAGACAACCTAGAAACATACTAAGGAAAACACATATAACACTAAATATTGCATATAGACAAATAAATCAATTCAAAAGGAATAAACACAAAACCATACAACAATAAAACAAAATCAGAAACAAAACTTAGGAATAACTTAAACTTTGTTCAAAGTAAAATAAGTAAGGAAAATGACAAAACTTTAATAAATAATTTAAAACCACTAAAATTTAACTTTAAGGTTAGATAAAACTAGCATCTAAATATGACACGCAAAACATAATTCAAACATTCATAAAACGAAACTAAAAACAATATTAAAACACATAAAAACACTAAAAATAGAACAAAGGGTTGAATGACAGACTGAACTGTGGGTCTAAAAGGGGTTGCTGATTAACAGACTGAACAAGTTGTCTGAATGACAGTCTGCAAAGTTAAAATAGTAAAAACTAACCTAAATGAACTAATCTTCAGCTGAATCAATGCAGATGTAATTCTAATGCATCGAAACAGTAAATAAACCTATTTAACAACAAATTAACCTTAAACTAATTCATGACCCAAAGGAATCATTGCATATTAAACTAATAAATAAACTGGAAATTAACTTGCATAAATTCAAAACAAGAAAGGAAATAACAGAATTGAATCTATTCTAAATTCATGAAAGCAACTTATTCTATATTCTTGAAAACAAAGACTTAAAGTAATGATGGAAATAAAATAACTGAAAACAAAATGACTAAAAGAAAATAACTAAAAGCAAGCTATGCACACATCTAACTAATTAACTTCAAAATAAAACTAAGTTAATGTATTGCAAAAAACAAATAGAATAGGGTTTACTATAATCTAATGGAAGCAAACTAGAAATTAAACTAGACTAGCTAAAATAGAAAAGAAACTAAGCTAAACAAAGAAAATGAACATGTATTTGATGAGGGGCCCTCTTGGCAATCAAGGGTTATTCCTGGTTAACTTCTACTTAAACACAATATTCAACAACAATGCATGCAACTCTTTATTCAGATGGTGGAACAGAAATACAATGTTCAAGTGTAAATCACAACAAGAACTCTTCTCCTAACTCTGCTAACTGACAAATTTTCTAGCTAACTTAGCTCTCTCACAGAGGCTGCTTTATATAATTATTTATAGAGATTAGAAAGTCGACCTTTTAGTGGTCGACTGCTCTCTAAATTTAGTCGACTATAATGGCGTTTAAGTGATCACATGCTAGCTCATGGGCATCTTCCTTTTTCAATGTGAACAGTCTTCAAAGGTGGCACACATGCTTCTCTTCAACATGAATGATCTGCAGAGGTGGTGCATGAGTTCCTTCCTGAGTGCAGTAGGTGACTGATGGAAAACAGAGGAGAGCATAGTGGTGAATCTTCTAGGGAGTGAGTTGAATGTATCAATCCAGTGCGTGGATGGTTGATGTGGTGGCGAGCAAAGGAGAAAGTAGGTTGGCAAGTATCTAGAACACAACTTCATCACTAGACACTTTGATAACCAGATCATTTGTAGCTATTTCATGTTTTAAATGCCAAAAATTAATTCTCAGCAGCGCGTAGTCTGATGGGCGATTTGGATGGAGAGTTGAATGGAAGGCTGGGCTGTGAGCTGGATACACTAGGCATTGATCTAGGGAGAACGAAGTGTCTATATGTTAGCAAACTTCAGGACTGGAGTCTACAACAACACATTTCGACATTTGGCAAACCACTAGCGAGTTTCATGCAACGGGATGGATGACGAATTGGACGTCGAGCTGGACATGTTGTGAAAAAAACATACTGAATTCATTTTTCATATTAACTTGGCCCAAAAAGATTATAAAACATGAAAACAATTATACAAACCAATTAATACATCAAATTTGTTTTAATAATGTTATTTTTAATTAATAAAACCATAAAAATAATAATAATAAAATAATTTTATATAAACCTTAAATACACTCATATTTGAGGTTGAATAGTGATTTGGGTTACATAAAACATACAAAAGATAATAAAATATGTGTTTAAATGAGTAATTTATTGGCCAAAAATGGTAACAAATCTAGGATCAACATGAAGTTGGACATTTATTACAACATAACCACTATTCTCCCAAAAAGGACAAAAAAAACATAAAATGAGAATGGGTCAAAAACCAAGGATAAATACCATACACTATGAAAAAACATGGGTCAATACCATGGGTAAGAAAAAATTGGATCATCCTATAAATACATTGTGAAGGTCTCGCCACAAACATTCCCAAAACTTTACATTCTTACACTTTCAAACTTTTGATTCCTAAAATTTCTCACGTCCCACACCTTTCACCACACCATCCTACGTTGCATGCCGATATCAATCTGTGTAACCCTTGATCCCTTTCCCAGTGAAAACTCTTGTTGGAGATAAATAGAGACTAGGATCGTGGGAGTCGTCTGATCACATCCTCAAATGGCTCTAGTGGCCCATCTTATTGAAAGGTATGTTGTATTTCTATTTTACTAGTTAGGTCGTAAAATAAAAAATAAAATAAATATTTGTTTCATATTGTAATAATCAAGGTTGAGCTCCTCACTTGCACCACCAACTCTATCCTTAGATCTGGCTAATCTAAGGTAGGTTCTTTTGCACGTAGCTTGAGAGAAATATCCATTACAGTTTTGGCGAGTCAACTGGTTCAATCCCCTTGGATATCTATTTTCGCAGGTATTTTGTTTGTTTGTTCTCCTTGGGAACCCTCATATGTCATATATCTAACCCCATTGTGGCATATCTTAACCATTCATGTCATAGTGCTTGCCCCCCCCAACCCTAGCCGACAATTTTTCCTTAAAAAAATTCTCAATTACTATTGGATCGCACCCATCTGATAGAAAGTTAAAACCTAGGTTGCACCTTTCTTCCTGATAAGTGTGACCTATTAGGATTATTAATCCTCCCTTGTCCAATTTGTTCATATGTCTAAATCAGGAGTCCATCCAGTCTATTTATAGTCATTAACACCATTGGGTCCACTTGGCCTAATTGGGGCACATGTTCCAGTTACTAAAGTGTGGGGAACACTAATTGAGACTCATTTCCACTGATTGCACTTGATTGCATCAGTTTAGGAGCATCGTATACCAATCCCTACAATTTAGGAGCCACTAGGAATGCCGAAACCAACTAAGGTCAGCTCAGTTCAGTTGATGACTAGTTAAGATAAGTTAGGAGTCAGCTACATTCAGTTAGTGGTAGGTTTACTTGATTACACTCAGGAGGGGTGCATTTCTCACCTACCATAGTCAAATATCCTTAGTCAACACTGAATGTAACACTTGAGTTTTGTTTTAGAACTCTGATGAACTCCGGTTATGGTTTAGACAAGGTCAGTTAACTATTGAGTCCTCCGATAGTGATTTCGACAAGGTCTTAGTTACCTACAATCAAGTAGAGTCTAATCGATTCAAATTTCCTCATTTGGGTTCCAATTGCTTGTGGCTATTAAATCCATTGTACTTCATTGTAATTATTATCTAATTACTCTTTGATTAATGAAAAGCATTCACAGCTGCAAGCCATTTTTGCACTGTTTCATTCTTCAATAACTGAGTAAATTGTGTGATCTATCCTATGAGTTGTGTGTTTTTCCACAGATCTATGTGCTCAATTTAATATGGTATTAGAGCCTCAGTGGACAAGGCACTTCTCCTCCTTAGATATCCTACTGGATCATTTTTTGAGCAAAATTGCTCCTTCCAGCATTGCACTAGAAGCAGAGAATTTACCACTTAATACCCCAAGCAAAGGAATTGTTGATCAAGCTTTCTTGATTAACTAAGATGGGTGTGAAGAAAATTCCAAAGGTGCAGGCTGTTTGACCTTCCGATGTCCTTTATTTTGTTTTGCAGGTACAACTTCCAATGGATTCATCAATTCCTCTTCTCTCTCTGTCCACAAACTATTCATAATGGAGGAAGAATATGATTTCATCTCTGACGAGACAAGGTCTCTATTGGGTATCTATTGGACTTGGTAAGAGTGTTTTAGTGAGATTGACTTGCTGAATAAAATTGATGGAGATTTTGGAACAATAGCAACGGGTCTTTCTCGTAGCTCGCATTACCTCATTAGATCTATTGAAGACCCGAAGGAACTCTGGACAAGATTGGAAAAAACCTTTGGAGTGAATGATAAGGATCATAATATCATTTTGGAGAGAATATCCAACACCATATGTACTCTTGATTAAGAATTCTCAGCCTCCACTCTCTCTGATGAAGTTTTTCAAGATTAAGAAGAAGCAGAATCTTCTACGCAGTCAATTCGAATTGAAGACAGTCTCCATGCAGTGACTCCTTCTCCTGATGCTACGGAAGTTCATGATATCTCTGATATCTCATATCCTCATATTTTTGAAACAGAATAAGACATTCAAATATTTGATATTGAAGAAAAACACTGCTCCACTTCCATGCAAACATTCATCGGTGATTTTCCTTTGCATTCTGTGCAAAATTTACTAGTAATTGCTTCCGAAAGTGAAGAGAAATTTGATTCTTATTCCTCTAATTTTTCTACTAGTGTGAAAATATGTGATACCTTGGATATTTTGGAAGAAATATCAGATTACCAGAGTGATCCATTCACTCCCCATGATCTATATTTTCCAACAAATTCCTGTAGGATTGCATGCACCAAAATTTAGAATTTTGAAGAAGAAGAAAGCTGTGCATCCTCCGTCTCGGTTAACCATTTATTTGAATCTGATATTAACATTATTGGATCTGATATGATATTATTTATATATGATATAATATTTCTTGGTTTAATATATCAAATTCACAATCTTTCAGTACTGCTTGTAGCTGTTCTCATCAACGGTGTGAAGAAACAAGTATCACAAGTCTCCTACAAAACTGCTGCTGGGGATTTCATTCCATTTCACAGTTTTGGATCTGTTTTGAACCTGATTAGATATGATTTAATTTAATTTATGATATTATTTTGTTCATATTTTAAAATTCAAAAGCTTTCAGTCATGCTTATAGCTGCTCTCACCAATTCGGTGTGAAAAATCAAGTACCACATTTTCTCTTAAAAACTGTTGATGGGAATTTGGTGTTAGTTTCCTTTGATGAGGTTGATGATATTTTATTATGTGATTCATTAGATATTTTAGAATCTATATTATACTATGGATCTCAAACATTTTCTCTCAACAGTCCCAGTGCTTCTCTACCATTTATCACATGTGGCATCTCCTCACCGAACTAGTAAAGAGGAATTTTTTTGCATCCGCCTGGACACTTGCTCCTAACACTTGGGGATGTTCTTAACACTCATGGTTTGCTGTTCATGGCTGAAAAATATTAGTTTTTTGAGTGGTCCTCACATTTTCTAAATCCTCAAGAACCTTTTCTCACTTATCAATTGACTTCAGTTGCTCTACATGGGTCCAGACTTCATCCGACAGTTGTCTATATTTCTGATTTAGTTGAGCATATCATTGTTCTTACAAAGAGGAATATTCCTCTAGAAATAATGATGGAGACATTCATATTCCAGGCCCCTCGATACCTATGCACAGAAGAAGCAGATTGATCTTGATTCTACCTGCTTAATTAGAAGGGGGGATTTTTTTACCATGTGGTTTTTTCCCAAGAACCTTGTTTTTGAGCAGTTACTTTACTTTACTTGATGTAATGGGTGACCTATGGTCCTAGTTACCAGGGCCCACAGATTGTCCAATTTAGAATTCAGGGGGGGTGTTAGGATTATTAATCCTCCCTTGTCCAATTTGGTCATATGTCTAAATCAAGAGTCCATCTAGTCTATTTATAGTCATTAATACACTTGGCCTAATTGGGGCACATGTTCTAGTTACTAAAGTGTGGGGAACACTAATTGAGGCTCAATGCCACTGATTGCACTTGATTGCATCAGTTTAGGAGCCTCCTAAACCAACCCCTACAACTTAGGAGCCACTGGGAGTGCCAAAACTAACCAAGGTTAGTTTAGTTCAGTTGATGACTAGTTAAGCTAAGTTAGGAGTCAGTCACATTTAGTTCTAGTCCTCTACATTCAGTTAGTGCTAGGTTTACTTGACTACACTTAGGAGGGGCACATTTATCACCTACCATAGTCAGTTAGCATTATTCAACACTAAATGTAACACTTGATTTGTGTTTTAGAACTCTGATAAACTTCGGTTATGGTTTAGAGAAGGTCAGTTAACTATTGAGTCCTTCGATAGTGATTTCGACAAAGTCTTAGTTACCTATAGTCAAGTAGAGTCTAATTGATTCGAATTTCCTCATCTGGATTCCAATTGCTTGTGTCTATTAAATCCATTTTACTTCATTGTAATTATTATCTAATTACTCTTTGATTAATGAAAAGCATTCACAGCTGCAAGCCATTTTTGCACTATTTCATTCTTCAATAACTGAGTAAATTGTGTGATCTATCCTGTGAGTTGTGTGTTTGTCCATAGATTGTACTTCATTGTATTTATTAGCTAATTGCTCTTTGATTAATGAAAACCATTCATAGTTGCAAGCCATTTTTGCACTATTTCATTCTTCAATAACTGAGTAAATTGTGTGATCTATCCTATGAGTTGTGTGTTTGTCCTCAGATCAATGTGCATTGTTTCTATTTTACTAGTTAGGTCGTAAAATAAAAAATAAAATAAATATTTGTTTCATATTGTAATAATCAAGGTTGAGCTCCCCCCTTGCACCACGAACTCTATCCTTAGATTTGGCTGATCTAAGGTAGGTTCTTTTGCACGTAGCTCGAGAGAAATATCCATTACAGTTTTGGCAAGTCGAGTGGTTCGATCCCCTTGGATCTCTATTTTTGCAAGTATTTTTGTTTGCTTGTTCTACTTGGGCACTCTCATATGTCATAGATCTTACCCCCTTGTGGAATATCTGAACCATTCATGTCATAGTGCTTGCCCCACCCATCCCTAGCCAACAATTTTTCCTTAAAAAAATTCTCAATTACTATTGGATCGCACCCATCCGATAGAAAGTTACAACCTAGGTCACACCTTTCTTCCTGATAAGTGTGACCTAGGTCAATCCTTTTTCCCCAATAAGTGTGATTTGGATCTAGAGTCTAGATCACACTTTTCCAAGCTTCCAGAGTGACCTCGATCTCTTATGTGACCTAATTTAGTGTGACTTGTCACACATAAACCCCTGTTAAGTGTAACATGTGTTTTTTCTACTAATTTTTTGTCTTGTTCGTTACTAGTTTATAGTTGTACGTGACCCCAACCGCACCTATTACGTTGACAAGTGCGGCCTACCATTTTTCCATCTCTTTGAGGTGTTTGAGAACCTTTCTAGATGCCATGTATGTGTTCTACCCCTTCCTCGATTGTTTCCTTCTAGATATGATTTCCTATAGCCCCTTCACTTACTTTGGTTTTCTTATTTTCCTTGTATTCAAGCCCATCTTACTTGAGATTGGTAGTTGAGACCCTAGTGTTTCATACACCCTACAAAGTTCCTTATGTGCTCATTTACTTATATATGTTTTGTTATATGGAAGAATTAGTTGTTAGGTGTTGAAAAGTATTTACTTTCATTACTATTCTTTATTTTCAGCATATGCGTCTTTGTCATGAGAGTCCTAGCATTTAGAGATTACACTTCACTTGTGCATGCATATCACACCTTGAAATCAATGCTTTGTTCATGACCTCAATATGAGCCTAAAATTTATCTTAACTCAACCAACATTATAACCTCATTTGAGGACCCAAACAATATTGTGGGTAACTTAGGACACTTGACATAGGAGTCCAAATAACACCCCTTTGTCACTTACATATGAGATATATTTGTTTTATTCGAGGGAACACAAGTCCTCTAGTATTTGTTAACATGATCACAACCTATTTATCGGGAGGCCTCTTGCTCTACGAGGGTAAACCACAATGAAGGGGTCCTGGAAGTCAGGGTGGAATACCTCACTCCACTCTATATTGAAGGATAACACTTCATAGTCCTCCTCATGGATGTCGAGGACCAAAGGGACGAAGTGTTGAGAAACCATCCAGAATGTGTTATGAACAAGGTATCCTAGTTTTCAGTCTCTTAGGACTCTTTTACCTGAGGTCTGTCTTAGTAGTGGGATTCTCTTAGCCTTTGGTTCTTTCATTTCATATTGTTTGACAGTGGATTTCACCACCCAATAGAGGATATGATTTTTGAGGGGCTTAAATATTCAACCTATTATTTTTCCTACACTTATACCACATAGGTTAGTGTGTCATTTTCTTCATAGGTAGTTCTGTGTGTTGCATTTCTACTTGCATTGTTATAGATTCGCCTCATCTAACACACTATTGTAGTTCAGTTTTAGAGTTTTTTTTGGCCTATGTGCCACTATATATCATCTCTCCTTATGCACACTCGGCTCTAGTTGGTATTTTGAGCTCAAGTTTGATAGGGTTGAGCCTTCGTTCATCATATATCATACCATCACACCACCATTTCTCCACTACACTACTCCCATACACTTTGGGGGTATACCCATCAGGTTGGTTCCTTGAATCATCATCATCCAATCCATATTTGGCATCATTCACCACCTTTAGAGGCATACACTGCATCTAAGTTAGATTCAAATTCCTATCAATTCAAGCCTACCTTCTTCACTACCCTATATCTCCCCATGGTTGGTGCACCTCCTAACCCCTTCTAGGGGGATTTTTGAAAGTGGAATTGTGACCATTCCACCTGTCATATATGGGATCCCTTCTATGGGTCCCAGTCCTAGTGGGACCCTCTCCACCACAGACATTATTGCTAGTATTCTACCCAATAGTGGTGGCCCTACTCCATCCACCATGGTTCACACCATATATATATTTATGCATAGGGGAATTGTACCTTATACCATTTATGCATGGGGGAATTTCCCCATCGGGCCAAGCACCATTGATGGACCTCCCAGATCTAGTACATGTCCTAGTATACCATTCATGGCTAGTCTCAACCTGCTTGATTTGGTGCAGTTGACAAATGACCCCATGCTTGCTAAACACCCTTTCAAAATCCATAAGTTTTAGGGAAAGGTGGGATAAGAACCTAAAATCCACATCATGTCCTTCTACTTATGTTGTTCCTCAAATATCATAGTGGGTGAGGCTATCGGATTGCGGCTATTCCAGTGTACATTCACTAGTGTTGCAGCTACATGGTGTATTGAGTTTCCCAATGACACATATCCTAATTTTACCTCTTTAGCCTCGATGTTTCTTTAGTACTTACAAATACCCATTTGTTATGATGAGTTTGTGGAAATTCCTTTATCCTATAGACAGAACACTGCTACCCACATAACAGATAACATCCATGAATGGCGTTGTTGACGTAGTTTGTGCAAAACCCAGTTAGATGACATGATCTTCCTTGATTAGTTTCTTAAAATATTACTCCCCATATCACCAAGGATGTTTCATCCGAGCGCCAACAAACTAAGGAAGAAGCAATCCTAAAAGAACATTAGTTCAAACTTATCTATTCCTAATTGGGTTACCTTTACACCATCATACCTGATGCTCCTCATGCTAGCTCCTAAACATCGAGGGAATCCCATGCTACTGATGGATTCATTGGCTCCATCACAAAGAAAACCCACCTATACATTCCCTCTCCTTTGATGCCAACTCACTCTAGTAACACCACTACTATTTCCCAACCTAGCTACACAACTAAATTTTCACGCACATCGGCTCAATCCGGAGCCACACCTTCGTATGTGTCTCTCGCATTCGTTGGTCACGTTCATGGACCAAATTTCCTGGAACCTTCTTGTAATGTATAGATAATAGGATTTATAGCCCTATAGATTCTCCCACCTACTACCCACCACCTATGCAACCCACACCTACTTCAATCCCCAACTCATGTTCCTCAAGGAAAAATCTATGTTCAGTAGAATCTCCCCAATCAACTCACCCCCAGTAACCAACAAGGGTAGAAAATAAGATAGAGAGGTGGGAATTGAGGAAACAACCAACCTCAATAGGGCGGTCAATAACCCAACTGTTCTAAGAACAGTAGAGCTAATTCCCTTGCACAGAACCCCTAACTTCCACCTATACCAAGGATTAACCCTCAATTTCAAACTAGCCATCAGTGTATTATTTGTGATGTTTATGGCCATTATACACATCAGTACCCCCAGATGCATCAATCCTGACACCTATTACAAGTTGAAAATCAATGTGAAGCCAATGTTGCCACTCCGAAACAGCAAAAACAAACAACACAAGGTCCTCCGTCTATGGTGTTGCATGAATTGTTACCTAATCAATGAATGGTTGCAACCCAACCATTTGTACCACAAAATACCACAACCACTTGTTTGAGTCAACCCTTCGATCCTAGTGCCCATTATCTTATGGCATTGTTAACTAACGTCCACTTACAGACTCGACGCAACCAATATGGATCCACCACATAAGCTATTAAGCCCTCCATGAAATCTACCTCCACCTCTCTCAATATGCCCTTACATTTTCTGAGACCCCCCACAGATGGGACTACCAAAGTCCTTAGGTTCCATTTGGATTGTGTCATGAACAACCTCACTACTAGTGCTTCTCTCACTTATAGTATCATAGATTACTTGGCCTAGTGTCCCTCTACTAGGTCCTCTCTAGAAGTCCTTAGAACTTGTCCTTCACAAAAAAAACCTTTGTTATTTTATCTAGGTGTTGTCGACCCCTTACAGGTTGATCACTTTCGACATGGATCAAGGAGAAACTTGGATGTCATCATCCGTAGCCTTCCAGGTTCTTGTCACCATTCAAAATTTGGTCCTTGATCAATGCATCATCGATGAGGGTGCATCCACTGTGCTATTTCATCCTTCATTTGGAAAAATATTGGATCCACAACCCTTCAACCCTCAACTACAACCCTTTGTGCTTACAATGGTCACGTTGCTTAACCACAAGGCATTGTGACGGATGTCCCCTTTGATTTGGCTATAAAAACCATGTTGACTGACATTGAGGTTGTAAATTCCTAGCTATAGTACAACCTCCTCCTTAGACGTAGTTACATGTAGACAATGTGATCCTTTTCTTCTACCGTCTTCTAAATCCCGATGTTCCCTCCTAATGGAAAGATCATGACTATTGACCATTTAATGTACTACGATACTAAAGAATGGACTAATCTGGAGCATCTCCTCCCTACTATAGACACCACCATCAATAATGTATCCATCCCCTCCCTGTCTTCCATTAGTATATAACTATTCACTGACATCCATTCTATGACTGACACCTTTTTGTCCTTACCACCTCCTCCCTCTAGGATTTACATATCACATTTCTGCACCGTCACATCCGATAAAATTTGACCTCATCGCGACCTCAACAACAACCCTAACCTCATAACCCATGGAATTATTAGGGTTCATTTCCCATAGACACAATCCCCTTCCTCTTTCCACCTTCTGAAATTGTGAATAAACTGGTCATGTCTACGCTCAATCTACTCGGATTTACTTTGGGAATTCTAGTGTGGTACCTTGATCCACCCACCTTGACACCAAATCCACAAATCGTGTTGACACCAATTCAACCTATTGATGAGGTGTCACACCCACCTCATGGTACGTAACTAACTGCTTCTGCATATACTTCAGTACCCCATCCTACCATCAAGGCTTGGGGAAGGCACCCAAATCTTTGACAAAAGCACATCCACCTCCTACTTGTGATTTATGCAATTCCCCTTGCCATGCGATGCAAAATTGTCCTAATTTGTCGTTTCTTCACACCCACATGCTAACAGTAGTCAATACCGACGATGCTCCAGTTGTTAATTGAGGAACTATCCCTTCTATTAAGAACAAATCACTACAAATAAAGCACTCATGTGCAGTTTGTGGCCTATATAGTCATTATTCTCATAATTTATCAAACATGCTTAAGTATTAGTCTATCCTATTGACCCTTTGCAAGAACTTCCATGAGTCTGAAATCAGTGTCCTTGAGGTTTTCCACCCTCTAACCTCTTCCTCAGACACCAACAATACCATTGATATGATCTCAACTTCCAGTCATTCTCCCCCCTAATCGACTACGGAAAATACTTCTCATCTACCTAGGGACCACTTTCATGATGACGAAGAGATGCTTGAAACTACCACTGGTTTTACCCCATCCCATTTAGTTGTGAAGAAACCCATATTAATGGAGCAGAAGGATGATGAAAACAGACGCTATAAACCAGAACTAGGAGTAGGAGAATGAGCCATCACACTTCCTCTTTCTACTCCTTTATCCTCTTGGCCACATGTTCCAGGTCTGAAGCCATGAGGGGAGATTTAATGCAAGTGGTACTTTAGGGTGGCCCTTGCTTCTCTAGATGAGATAACCTCTTCCTCACGAGACGAAACCATTAACTACGGGATCGTGTTACCATTGCTAGATAGACGTTCTCTTCATCGCAATGAGAATCCATTAACTGTGTGGGGGGATATTTTTAGTCGCAACATGTAGGGTTCCACACTACAAGTTCTTGGCACGAGGTGCTCTATGTTGTCAGCTTTACATGTGGACACCTACATCTGAGTAACCACCTCATATTTATTATTAAGAAAGTGAGTGTATATATCATGATGCATTTTTTCTTTTGGGCTTCTTCATCAAATTCCTCAAGTTGTACCTCCAAATATTTTTTTTTTAGTGATTCTATTTCTTTTACGAAATTAATCCCAAGATTTTTGAATTTCTTAAGCAGATCAACAAGATTAACCCAAGAGTAACAAGTGTAGCAAGGATTCATTTCATGGTCTTAGTATCTTATTATGGTTAAATGTGTATTGATTAAGATTTAAATAAGCTTCACTTAAAGGGTGCTTCTAATTTTTTTGTTTATTAAATAGTATTGGTTTTGGGCTTATATTAACTCTAACAATATTCTATGAAAAGTGAATTTACTTGCGGAAATTAATGTTGGTTACTTTTAAAGCTTAAGGATGATTTGTTATGAAAGCTTATAGCCTAATTTTCTTGTGAACGAAATTATACTTGATTTTTTTTTTAGCAAGTTATATGGGTATGTTACAAATGGTATCAGAGCCATAGGTTTCAACCCTGTCTCCTTTTCGGAAACATCTAGTTCCGCTACATTATGGAAAAATTTTGTTCTAAACATTTTTTGTGTTGGAATGCTTTGTGTATGAACATGAATTTTTCTGTAATAGGGTACAACAATGGCTTCACAAAATGAACATGAGTACCCACCTAAATAAGGTACACCAGTACCTCACCCAACACAACTAGAACCAGAGTGTTCTGAAGCAATCCACGTACTTGAAACAGTGAATAATTTGATAGTGGAAATACAAAGCTTCAAAGCGAAAAACTCAACAGCTGAAAATAGATAAAGAAAAACAACATGAGCTCAATGATATATTATTGAAAAGCTTGGAAGAGAGGAAAGATGGGGGAAAAAACACCAACAAAAGAAGGGAGGAACCTCGAAGTTGGGGACAATGCCGAAAGAAAAGGCAGTTCCTCCCAAAAACTAAAAAATATAGGAATCTAGCCCTGACACTTGGGAAGAGAAAGGCAGACCACCTGGAAGGCGAATTCAAGAAAATTAAACCCACCAGTTTTGATGGGGAATCAAGGACTGGAAAAGAAGTGGAAGCTTGGTTGTTGGATATTAAAAAGTACATTCATTTATACAACTACTCCAGCAACATGAAGGTAAGGATGGCGGTTTACAACCCGAAAGGAAAGGCCAATATTTGGTGGAAGGACATGAAAATATCCCATGGATTAAAAGAGAAGAACCTAGAATGGCCAAAGTTTAAGAAAATCTTCAAAATATAGTATTTATCAGAAATTTATTATGAAAGAAAGACCAACAAATTTTATGAATTGAAACTTCGTCAAATGACCATGGAGAATATCATCAATAAATTTATTGATCTAATACGGTTTGTGTTGTACATTAAAAAAGAAAAGGTAAAATTCCAGTGATTCTTAAGATGACTGCCACAGTCTTACAATGTTTGGATTGAATTCAATAACCCCAAGATGCTAGATGAAGTGTTAAGAAAATAAACACTTTTCTTTGAGCAGTATAAATAAAAAAATGATTTCTCGAAAGTATGGAAGGACAAGTTGAAGGAAAAATCCAACTTGTAAAAGAAGGGCTTCCAGCCACCACTCTTCAGGAACATGCCAAGGAATCCTGAAGAAACTCCTACAACAAAAATGTATAGTTTTAGCGTAAGGACAATAAACTTATGCAACTTGGACCAAAAGGGGATGTTGGAACCCTTAAACAACCTCTGAAGTGTTGGGAATGAAAAGGTACCCACTTACAAAGGAACTACCCACTCCTTGGTTAACCCAACAAGACTGTACACAACTTCCAAGAAGCTTCCACTATGGGAGATATTGGAAAACGTTTTCACCAGATTAATGCAACTCTTGAAGATTGATAGGCATATTAGCAATTTGTAGTTGTAGAGATTTAAGGTACTATTTATAACCGAAATCTTTATATGCTAATTGATGACAGACCTACTTTAAGTTATATCACTCCTAGAATGATAGAGAATTGTCAACTTGCCAAGGCAAGGCATACAATACCTTGGTCATTTCAACTGGACACTCGAGAAAACATGAAGGTAACTCAGCTTGTTTCTAATTGTGAATTTTCAATACAAGATCATGTAACTAGGATCAATTTGAATGATTTTCCTCTAGGGTCATATGATATGATTATTGGCATGGACTAGTTAGACAAGTATAAAGTAGTATTAAATTCCTTTGATAAAACCTTTACTTATGTGGTTGAAGATAAAATTGTTAGAAAGGTAAATGGTTTTAGTAAGACTGTTTCCTTAAGGAAGATATCTTCCTTGCAATTAAGGAATTGTTTGAGGAAGGGTTATAAGTTCTATGTGGTAAAATTCGGTGACCTACTCTTTAATGAAAATTGAACATCTATAAGTGACCACCCGATGTTAAATTAATTCATGGATGTGTTCCCAGAAGAGATAGCTAGATTTCTCCCTCAACGAGAAATATATTTCTCCATTGAAATCATACCTGCGTCTGCTTCAACATCCAAAGTTCCTTATCGAATGAGTATCCCTAAGTTATCCAAATTGAAAATCCAGTTATAAGAACTAATAGATAAGGGTTATATCAGACCTAGTGTATCACCTTGGGGAGCCCCCATTTTATTTGTCAACAATAAGGATGGGACTTTAAGACATGCATAGACTACAGGAAATTAAATAAAGTGACTGTAAAAAACAAGTATCCTCTTCCTTGAATTAATGATTTGTTCAATCAATTAGGAGGAGAAAAAGTATTCTCCAAGTTGAATTTGAGGTCTAGTTACCACCAGATCAATATTAGGGAAGAAAATGTTAACAAAACGACCTTTAGGACCCAATATGGGAATTATGAATTCGTGGTAATTCCTTTAGGCTTGACCAATGCCCTTGATACATTTATGTGTTTGATTAATAACATGTTTAACAAGTATTTGGATCGATTCATGTTAATTTGCATTGACGATATCCTAATCTACTCAAGGACAAAATAATAACATCAACAACACTTTAGAATCGGACTACAAACCCTAAGATACCACCAGTTGTATGCTAAGCACAAGAAGTGTGAATTCTTCAGGAAAGAAATTCAGTACTTAGGACATGTCATCTCTAAAAAATGGGATTGTGGTAGATTCATGGAAGATAAAGGAAATTTTGGAATGGCTTGTTCCTAAGGTTGTCGTAGACATTTGATTTTTCATGGGACTCAACAGGTACTACTGAAGGTTCATCTAAGGGTTCTGAAAGATAGCCTATCCTATTGCTTCCTTACAAATGAAGCGAGTAAATTTTGTATGGTCTGTGAAGTGTCAGGAGATCTTTGAAAATCTAAAAGGACTGTTAACCAGGGCCCCGATCTTGAAGGTGTCTTACCCCTATAAATACTACGCAATATGTAATTATGCTAGCAAGGAGGGATTGGGGGGGATACTATCTCAAGAATGGAATGTGGTATGTTACTGTAATATCTTCAATTTTAACCTAACACTTATGGGGATAAGCCCCATTTCTTATGATGTTACTTTGATGTTTTATCCGGTATACTGGGTCTAAGACCCCACTGTACATGAACATGATTATTTGTTTGAAATACATGACATAATCCAATTGCATATGTTTTATATCTCATTTCATGTGTTGGGAGTGGACCCTGAAGCACATAATTGATGAGATGTTTGGCATTGAGCGAGGAGCTCTGCATCACATGGGTATTTGATGTTTTTGTTGAGCGAGAATCTCTCAAGCACATGAGTTTTTTTATTTGTGTTGATCAAGAAACTATGGAACACATGAGTTATGAAAACATTTGTGTTGAGCATGAATGTCTGAAGCACATAAAAATATAAATTGGAAGTGTTGGACATATGCCCTGAAGCATTTCAAGTTGATGTTGAGCATAATCTTTGGAACATTGGATCCTTGTCCATTGTATCCCTAGGTGTATCCTACAAGTACATCCTAGCATTAGGATTGAGAAAGGAGCTCTGGAATTGCACTATGTTTGTAACTCCCTATTTTTACCGTTGAGTATGGGCTTCGGGAAAGCGTTATGAGTTACTAAAAAGAATTAAAATGTTTTGTGAAAATGACTCTGATAATACATTGATATCATTGTACTTATTTCTAAGTGATTAAATGAAATTTCAAATTTCTGTATCTCATCAAGTACTGGAGAACTACCATGTTATACGAGGGAATCCAACATCCAAGGAGGTTTAGAGTTTCCTAACCTAGTTGACCTAACCCCTACCTAACGGCCTTATTAAAGAAAGTGACTGAGATAAAATAAAAGTGTCATATGTTTAGGGATCATGCTATATGATACCTAAGGATAAAATTTTAACAAATGATATATATATATATGATATGTATAAAGAGTAAGCATAGTAATAATACTAATAGATATAAGTAATAAATAATGGGCCCATGTGTTATTACTATTACTAATGATAATTCAATATTAAAATACCTACACAAGTTAAAGTAGGAACTAATCAAAAGTTCCTAAGTTAAATATTAAATTACCTAAATAAAATAAAAAGGGTTATTTCAAGAAATCAAATGATTCTTGATTTAGCCCCCCCTTTGACGGAAAATTATGCCTATAAAAACCCAAGCCAAAGAGAGGCTTGGAGACATATTTGTATTATTCCATAACTCTACCTGATTATTTTTAAGAGAGTTCTTGGAGAACATTTTTCCTAAGAGTAAAAGGAGAACTGATATAGAACCTGATATCCTAGATACAGAAGCCTTACCTTAGGATCTCTAAGCTACTTGCATGTTGGAACCAACTCAGGGAGATACGGATTGAACCTAGGAATGGTTCTCGGTCATGGTTGCGAGGAACGTGGTAGTTCCCAAGTTATTCGGTTATCTAAAACATAGGTCAAATATGTCTATGAATTTGTTAATGATGGGTATTTTAGTGTGTAGGATTTTCAGCCATTAAAACAGCTGCACCTTGCAGGTATGAGGTTCTTCAATTTTCCCATTGTAAACTATACATGTTTCCTTGATAATAGAGGAGATTGAATCTTGAAAGGCTATTTAGGATTTCTCTCATATAAGCTAGGTTATATTTTCTGCATTACTTCTTTCTTCACTTAGAAGTTAAAATCATTGTTTACTAGAATATGTATTTATTTTATCAAAGGTTAGGCTATCTTTTTCTATTTTAACAAGGAACTTTTAATATATTTTATTGTAATGTCCCTAAAAATTGAAAATAAAAAAAATTATTAGGCTACTTAAACACCACCTATTCCGGACATTATTTAAACTTGTGGAATGTGTTGTACTCTATCGTATTGTTGAATTGTCATAAGTTGTTCTTACGAGTTTTTCCCTTACTTTAGTTATGATTATTACTTTGTTTACTGTTTGTGCTCATGATGTTGTAATGTTGATTACTATGTGATTCTTATGGTTACGCTTTGTTGTGTATATTATATGCTTTGATTGTGTACTCCATTATTATTTTACATGTGCTTACGTTGTATACCTAATTCTAACTTAAATTTGTTTATGGAACCAAAGTGGGTGGAGTGGAAGGACTAGTTCTCCCATGCAACTGTATGAGAGGTAAAAGTCTCTACTTGTCCAGTGGGATTACTTGGTACTGTTGAACTAAGGCACTCTTAATCTATTTACATGCAGGTGCACCTACTGATGATAAATTTGTTATGGAAACTTGAACATTTGGCCACTAGTGTTCATACTTGCTTCTAGTGACACATACTAGTTGTTTATTATTGTTCTTTATAGACTTGTAGTATTGACAAGGTCAATACTGCACCTATCATTGCATGACACAACTAAATATTTTTAATGGCATTTAATGTTCTTGGGGTAACTATTATCAACTGTTCATACCCTAGTCTATTTGTATTACATGTTTATTTTATGATAAGTAATTACTTATACTTTTGTTTTATCCTTTTACAAGTTCTGCTATCTTTGGTTAAAAATGAAACTTGGTCTATGTTTATACAAAATACCTTGGCATAATGCATATTCCATGGTATTAGTCTTAGAGCCAAAGATTTTGATGGATAAGGTTCTAAGGTTTAAAACCTGAGGTAAGCGATACATATGTTAATGTTGACCTTCTATTAACTTGGGGTGGTGAATATATATCATAGTTTATACCTATGCATATTATCCTAGACGTTGTATTAAACTTGGGTGGAAAATATATATCATAGTTTATACCTATGTGCAATATGTTTAAGACTCTGCATGGGCATGGAGGTGTTTGATACTCTAACATATGGAAACTATGGAGAAGTGGGTTTTGGGTTTTGATAATGGGAAATAGGATGGTGCCATTAATGTGTGTTGGAGTGTGTGGCAGCCCAAGGTTAGGGCTTGGCTCACAATGAGGTTTGGTTAATACTATGTTCATTGGTTTCCCCTTCTTGCCTCTGTGTAGCATGTTGGGGGCATCTTCTAGGTTAATAGAGGTAAGATTCTTTTTATTTTTCGTAGCATTGTTTGATGGTTGCAGCTTAGCCATGATTTCCATGCTTCTCATCCATCTTGTTGCTTGGTGGTTGCAGGTGACAAGGTTGGAGAGGAGTGACATAGTTCAAATATTTGGGAACAACATCATGGGTGATTCCATATCGTTCATGGTAAGCCTATTAGTAAATCCTGCACTTGTCACCTCTCAGCTTTATGGTTGAGACTGAGTTTCATCTCGTCGCTGGTTGGGGTTTAATGTGGGACTTTTTATTTTCCTTGAAGCCCAAGTTTATAATTATTTGGGATGTGTAAATTGAACCCAAGTGATAGATCAATTACACTCACAAAATTTCTAATCAAACATGAAAAATGCATACAAAAGGAGACTGAAATTGGAGCATAACTTCATCATGTATTGAATAAATGTACATAAGCCAACCATATGAAGTAATAGGCTGTTGAAATACATAATTACATGAGAGATTTGAAAGCACAAGGTTTCTATTCGAATTGATAAAAAAGAAGGCTTACTAAATCAATTCAAATCTCCCATAGCTGCAAAAAGCACTTTCCAAATCTATGAAGATGCTCATGAATTGGATAAAGAAATGGGAAAGCTAATAGGTGATGGGAAGACAACTCATTCATGCTTTTATTTGGAGAAAATTAAGGAGTATGATGTGGGAAAAAAACTAGGCAAGTTCCCCTAGACTAGCTTTTCCTTCATGCCTTAAAACTGCTGTAAAGCAAGGCAACTTTCAGAAAAAGCAGATATGTGCTTTAAGGACGTAGGAATAAAGCAGACATGCTAAATATGTTTCCAAGATGATTTCAAAGTGCTCCATTACCCAATTTATCAAGTATTGAAGTTTAGGAACATGTGGAGGTCAACTAGCATAGAGAGGGAATCTAGGAATCTAGGAATAAGACCAAAATGATTTAATTAATGTCAAATATAGGTAACTATGGGTTGATAATTTTAACACCCCCCCCTTAATCCTGACTTTTTGAGTAAATATCAGAAAATTATAGGGCCTAGAAACAAGGCTTCGTCACCCTTTTACTTACTGCATGTCCATACAACCAAGGAAAGAGGAAAAAACCTAGTGGGAAATTCCTCCCTTAAACATGGACATGAAACCAAATTTTGGAAATCTTATTATCAATATTTCTTCACCACATGATCAGCAATCCCTAGCAGTGATTTTAGATTACTGAAGTTCTTCTCAAAAAAATCTTTGGTGAAGATATCTGCTACTTGTTCTAAATATGTGTAGCAGAGTAGAGCAATGGTACCATCATGCACAAGCTCCCTGATATAGTGCATATGGATATCAATGTGATTGGTTATTTTCCTTTGAACTAGATCAATGGAGATTCAAATGGTGATTTTATTTTCACAATAGATGACTGTTGAAAACTCTGATTCGAAACCACATTCTCCAAGTATCCCTGCAACCACAAAGAATGAGTAGCTGCATTTACAAATCCTCTATACTCTGCCTTTGTAGATGAGAGTACTATGGCACTCAATTTCTAACTTGACCAACTGATTGGTCCTTGTACAAGCATGAACACATATCCTGAGGTATAATTTCAATATGTGTTGTCACCTACCCAATCACTCTCAGTAAATCGAACTAGCTCTAAGTCATATTTTGCTTTGTATAAAATCCAATGAGTCCTTGTTCCCTGAACAAAGTTTAGGATCCTCTTGGATGCTCTCCAATGGATCTCATGAGGATGATCCATGTATCTTGAAGCCACACTAACTGCATAATATAATTCAGTTCAAGTATATGTAACATAAAGCAAACACCCAATCAACTTCCTATACAGTGTATTATTTACCATAGGAGAAGAACCTACTTCCTCAAGCTTAACTCTTGAAAGGAAAAGAGTCTTGCTTGGATTGCAATATTTCAAGCTGAACTTGTTGATAAAATATGAACCATAATTTGAATAATGAACCTTGATTCCATGTTGGGATTGAGAAATTTTGAGACCCAAAATTGGTTCAACAATCCCAAATTTGTCATACAAAAGGCATGGTTCATTGCATCATTCAACGAGACAATCTCTTTCTTTAAACTTCCTATAAGTAGTTGGCCATCGACATAGAGAACAATAATCATTAAATAACCATGAATCAGCTTCAAATAGACATTAGGATCAGGCTTGCATCAAACAAAACTCAATGACAGAAGAAATCCATCAATCTTGGCATACCAAGCCCTAGGGGCTTTCTTGATCCCATACAATGATTTATTTAACCTGCACACTAAAGATGGATTAGATACAAAAAATTATGGTTGCTGCATATAAATATATTCATTCATATCTCCATTTAGAAAGGCAAAATTCACATCCATGTGATGTACCTACCATTTCCTTGAAGCTGCAATGGCTAGGGCTAGCCTTATGGAGTCCATATTTGCCATTGGTGCAAAGGTCTCATTGTAGTAAATACCATGTACCTGAGAGTATCCATTGGATACCAATGTTGTCTTATATTTCAAAGGTAAAGCATCAGCAGAAAACTTAGTTTTAAATACCCACTCACACTTCACTATCTTTCTCCTCAGGGGGAGATCAGCTAGTTCCCATGTGTTGTTCTTCTAGATCAAGCTGAATTTTTCTTTCATGGTTGTTTTGCATCTTCGATAATGTGCTACATCTTCATATTTCTAAGGATCGGAATCTACCATCAAATAAAACTTCTTAGAAAAGAGTGGTTATTTAACACAAGGGGCACTCTCAAATTGAGATCTAATCCTCCTAGTGTCACTAGGATTTCCAGTTACTTCGCTAGCTAGATGAATGGTCCTTACTTCCCACTTTGGTCTTGTAGGGCTGTTAGGATCTACAATTAAATCATCATTATCAAACAGATAAGAATCAGCAAACTCATTAGTCTCTTCACTTATAATCAATGGCTGTGGTGGTGAAGAGGACTCTCGAACTTCAACAGCTGCTAAAGGCTCTTCTTCGAACTGAACACTCCTTTCAATGAAGGTGTTACAGAGAGAAAATTCATATGGCTTGAGGTGTACCACAACAGACATATAAAACATAGAAATCAATCATTTCTCATATGCAATAGAAACCAAATATTTAACACTAAGGGATCACGAATCATACCTTATTCTAGATGGTTGAAGTAGATCCCCATTAATCTCTTTCCAATCCTGCTTACGCTAGCAATTTGCTCTCAACAATAGCAAACAAGAAAATCATGTTATATAATATGGTGTTAGATCTACTCTATCATATATATTCATCAATGTATAAACAATTAAACATATACATGGATTCAATATTCATTCAATTGCACATTAAATGTGACAACCTCTATCGGCACATCTGCGAACCGTAGAAATTGAGTCCTCCACCTGGGCCTCCACCACCTCAAACCTCCATCTCTCGATAGAAAGCTCAAAAGCAAATGAAATCTTGGGAAGAACACAAAGTGCTCCAAAGGGACTAAGGGATGCAAACTCAAGTATAAGAAAGCTACAACAACAATAAACTATAGTTTCCTTGCTCTTCAATTGCTCCTCTTTCAATGTATCCAAGGGGTTCCTTATATAACACTCCAAAGGGGTAATGGAGGGTCAATTCCGAGCGATATAGAGGCATATGGAAGGCCAAGATTCAATTGGTTCAGACACACATCAAGGAAAACTCCTAAAAATATTTGGACTTATGCACACATCCCGATGTACGTAGGTTTGAGGTCAATATCCATGTATACACATAAGTATGGGATCAAAAGTGACATACAACAATAAACAAGTGTTTTAAGGGATGATATTGGAAACATAAAAGTATAATATCAGTCTATGGGGTCCAAAGGGTCTACAGAGGGATAGGGAAGGCCATGAATATGTGATTAACCATGTGTGGTAAAATCAGCTGTAATAGATTCCCCCTAATGTGTGAGGTCAGAGGGGTAACATGATGGCTGAAATACATTATAAAATCCATCCCAGAAGTGGAGTGATGAAGAACCAGGTGGAAGAAACAACCATTCATCAATATAGTACAATAATCAATCTCTTCATATGACTACAAATACATATAGCAATCATGAATACATAAGAGTACAATGGCCATGAATATGAAAAATATACAAAATGTGACATGTGTGGTCATCACCATGTACAATATATAATAGATCAGAATCTCCATGTTGAAGATATACAATGGATCAAGATCTCCATAATGGCTGAAGATATCTGACATACACTGGAATCAAATCACAAGAGCTGAAATCTCATGAACACTGGCACGATCAAGGAGGTAGCATATGCGAAATGCCACCAAACTGGAAAGTCTTATACACAAACCTTTATGAGTGCATGTCCTACTATGTGAGTAGAGGTGTTGAGGTCAAATAGAGTAGTCCATCATTTGATTACCGGTCATTGATGTATACCGTTAACAGATGCCAGATCACCTGCCAATAATGAAAATGGGAACCAAGGTACTACAGTGCAATCTAACAAGTCTGAATAGATGTTTTGGGGTCAAAAACTTGGAAGAATCCATCTATAAAGGGACATTAATCTATTCCCAAAACTATCAATGGGGAGAAAACCTACCATTGATGACTGTAAGTCTCAAGGCACTCAAATGACTCTAGACTCCTATCCCAGAATAAATGATCTAAAGTCGATGGGATGGAATCCGCTGGAAGGAGGGCATTAAGGCATCCCCCATCAACCAAAACGAGGTACTCAACAATGTTGTATATTGTGGAAGGACTTGAACAAGATGTGCATGAACCAGTAACAGTACTGGGAATGGTCGACATGCAAAGTCAAGATAACTAAGGAATGGTCGACATGCAAAGTCAAGATAACTAGGGAATGGCCGACTCAGGCTTCAACTTCCTTTGAACAAGAGCTTAAAGGAAAATGGTGACTGAAGATAAGAAGCATAGACTCGATATGCAAACTAGGACATCTCTGTGACATAGGAGGCATTAACATAGGCTCCATAGGGACTGGAAGCTTAACCAGTTGGTGGAGATAAAATCAGAGTAACGACTACAAATCCTAAAGTTAGACGAATAACCCAACCAAGGAAAGTGATATACAGTGCTCTGTTTGAAGGTGACATGACTCAACTGCTGCCAAAGATAACATCTTTTCCTATTTGGATTTTTGGTTTTTAGATTTTTTTTTGCGCTTTTTCAGATATTTTGAAAAGATTGAAAAACAATAAAAGCTCTTTATAGTTACAAATCTAGGAGGAGATGAGTTTTAGGGGTCAAACAATCTAGTTCCAAGCAGTGGAACATACCTATGCTCAATACAAGGAAACATGTGTAGGACAATGACACTCGGGGGAAGGTCCCCTCCCCGTAAAAAAATGGGGGATCAAGCTGCAAAAGATATGTAAAAAGGATCTGCCTGGCTAGAAATGAGACAAGATCGGGCTATATGGCTGACAATAAAAGTCAGGGAAGTCGGAATAAGGCTCAATAAGGCAAGCAAAACTCATGATAATGTAATTACGACTTGACATATACAAGGGAGTCTAGGGGGAAAGGCCAGCATAAATTTCAAGAGGAGTATGAAGCTCTTTCTCAATGTCATGGCGGTACTATACAAAGGACTCCCACACCCTAAAGGAGGAATGTTGGCATGGGCACCAAATGTAAAACAAGATCTAACTAGGGTACCCATGTATGGGAAAGATCTACCATTCACAACATGTCACTTCTAAAAGTAGCAAGAAGGTTTTGTGACAAGATAGAATGCGTTCATACCTAAGGTTAAAATGAGACGGTCATAAGGTTATGAAAAATGAAAGCGGATGTGAAAACCTAACCTATATGCAAGTTTAGACATGATACCTGAAATAGTCATGAACGGGTCAAAGACACGGTCAAACCGCACTCAAAACAGGATCCTACGACATCAAATTAGTTCAAACGGTCCAAAATGGTCAGAAATGATAAAAAACTATAGAAAGTGGGTAAAAATTTTAATTTTTTTTTGTATATAGTACAAAAATTAAAAATTTTCATACCATTTCTTTGTTTACCCAGCATAGTGTATTTTAGCTCTGAACTTCTGAAGTGAATTCTAGGAGCATCGCCCAGCAAAATCCCTCCGCATTTGATCCAGGTAGATTCCCTTCCCTCTCTCTTGCATTTTGATATAAAAATTTCAATTTTCATGGTCAAATTAATTTTTTGGGCCATCCCAACTTGGGAGTTTCAACCCATGTGGAAATTCACCTTTTTCTACGTATAGGACTCACCATACATGGAAAATGGCCTGAAACCCACGTACATACATGGTTTTTTTGAAAAAAATCGCGTATAGGACTCACCATACGTGGAAAATGCCCTGAAACCTGTGTACATACGCGGTTGTTTTGAAAAAAATCACATATAGGGCTGCGAACAAGGATTTAATGTGTAAATCATGATAAAAAATTTCATTTTTTTGTCGAGAATGGTACTAGAGTGGTGAGAGAGACAACCATGGATGATTTTAACGAACCGTACTTATTTTAAAGTGTATAAATGTTGGCAAATGTTACCAATTATTTAAACGCTAACTATAAAATGGTGGCAATATTTTTCAAAAAATATCTTCATTTCCAAGGATTTTATATTGTTTATATAATAATTCGGCAATTTTTAGGGTGAAAAAAGTTCACCCCATCAAAATTGGGTGAAACAGGGCTTCAAAAAATGCAAAATGGTGAATTGTTTTTTGGAGAAAAACCCTTAAAAATAGCCCATGGGATAAATTTAGCCCCTAAAATTATCCCTAGAGAGAACATGGTGATGTTGAGGAAGCTATTCACACTAATATCATGGATCAACAAGCATTAAAGGCATGTATCTTATACAATTTTTGGTGTCTTGGCAACTTGAGGGCCAAACCAAGACTACTCCAACTGCTGATAGATTATTGGGATCCAGAGTCTGAAAATTTTCAAATAGATGGGATGCCACTCAGAATTGATGTTGAGGACATACATTTCATCACAGATTTTTCCTGATGAGGGGAGGTGGTGAACCTCCTGTTAACCCAAAAATCCCCCACACAGCTCTCAATGGCCTACACCGCTGAAGGACACCATCCCACAACACTCATTTCACTCCATAAGACCTTCCATGACCTCCCATTTGACCCCCACACCTCGAAAAGAGCCCAAGGATGAAGAGAAGGGATAAAAACCCCAAAAAAGAGACCAAAATAAACCCCCAGGAATTAAAAGCCTCAAAAAGGGGCTAAAACCCTTAAACGGGCTAAAGTTAGGGAGGAAGGTGCTAAAGCCTTGACCAAGGGCTTAAAACCATAAAACCCCTTGAAAAAACTATATAAGGAGGGTTGGGGATCACTCTCAAGACACTCCTCATTTGCAGATTGTTATGCTGCCCATGGATGCTTTGAGACCTCTTGCTCTCAAACCACCCACTCTCCCTCTCCTCCATCTCCATTTCTCCAAGCCATTGCTCCCCAACCAAGAGAGAGGTGCTCCCATGAGCTAGAGCATGGTGGCCCATTTCCACCCAAGTGAGGTATAGCTTCTTTTCATGCATGTTTATTTCCTTGTTTTGTTTTCTAACCAATATTTCTAGTTGCAGGTTTGCCATTAACATCATTTGCAGATTGTCTTCATAGTAGTATAGGTTTATTTTGCAGGTTTTGGAGGTGGAACCCTAACCCACTATTTGCAGAGGGGTTCAGAAGGGATGCATCTCCATATTTCTGTCTGATTTGCTCTTAGACGTAGTCTACAATAGCTGCCATTTATTTGTTCTGGTGTAGCTTAGCTTAGTTTCAATTCCCAGCTCTTTTTCAATCATTTTTACTTCTGTTTTTTACTATTTTCTAAGGGTACGAAACCTGACCTTGTGCTGTATAGGCACAAGGGGGCCATTCTTACCCCTGTAGTGAGGATAAATTCTCACTACAGCTTTCGTGACTCCCCTAGGTCAATCCCACAGGATCCCTGGGAAAAAAGTTTCAATTTTTCAAGTTTCTCAGTTTTTACCCTAGTTTTCAAAAATGTTCTATTAGATCAGTTTAAATCTTCTTTATTTCTTGTTTTCTATCAGTATCAAATCCTTTCCTAGGCTGAGATGAGTCAGACTGACCCAGTACCAGTTACTATTGACCAGATCTGACACTGCAACACCAAAAACACCCCTTTCCGGAGTAGGTCACTCTTATCGAGGGAAAAGGTGAGGGAAGGCGCACTTAATTGGAAGACGGGCATGCCCAGGGTGTAATTAATCCTTAGATAGGTGCAACTTCAGTCCAGGTGCTAAAGTTGCAGCTGTTTTGTCATTTTGTGCGACCCCCTCGCTCATTTCTGGAAATATCTCCTCGCCCCCTCGTAAGATTTAGTCAGAAATGTGTGGCTTGTCACACAGAATTTTTTTTCAGTTTAATTAGCAGAAATTTTTATTTTTATAGGAATGTTAGTGCAGCCCACCTACCTCTGTCCACCATTACAAGTCTCTGTTTATTTCAGTTTTCAATTTTTGCAAATAAATCAATGAATAATGTGTATATGCTAATCCAATCACTAAGGTTCAATAAAATGAATTAGCCTAACTAAAAGTAACATAAAATTAACCATCTTGTTTCCCCCTTCCTCCTCTACCCAGTCACCACCCTCCAGGGTATTCTGGGATATGAGGAAGGGAAAAGCTCGTATATATCTAGGCACTCCATGGAATTTTTCCCAAACCATTAAAACTAGGTGACCTAGAAGGTATGGGGGGTAGAGAAGGAGGGCTTCTCACGACGCTAAGCATCCTCCCTAATTGACCAAACTAGCACTTGGGAGGTGACCTGAGGATCTACGGATGGGCTTAGTCCCATTGTGTTGAGAGCCCAACACCTTCTCTTGGTTGAAGAAGAATACCACTAAGAGGTAGACACTTAGTTAGGCCAACAATTTAGGGTTAATGAACATATTTGCTACAAATTTCTATTTATGTTTGCATACAAAACCATGATGTGAGCTCTACCATGAATTCATAAACCATATTGCAAACCAAATACCAAAACAAGCAAGAAAACCAACACACCATACCACATAATTAACCCAACTCAGTTCATGATGCTGAGTGAGTCTTAAAAGTTACCAAATTTACACTAAGTTCAATCAACTCTGTAGTCTTTGAGGAAATAAGTCCTTGACTATTACAACTATGGGAAGTACTTGGGCTTTGCCCAGAAACTCACTATGAGGAGTACCACAGGAACCCTAAAGTAGCTGGCCGCTGAGAGGAATTGCCAAGCGAAATGGGCAACGACCCCTTCCGATTGAGTAGAGTTACCCGTGAGGAACAAGGAAAGCATTATCTTCTGGCAGTCTTGGTGGCTGAGATACCACCTTCAGCTAGTAGGAAGCCATTGAAACCGGGGTCCAAATTTCATACCCACCAGTGTCATACACATAAACAAACAAAATTGATCCTCACGATCTTCCTCACACCTAAGAGGCGAGCCACCACCATTTGGAACACTTAGTTGGCACTATTGTAGTCATTCTCAGTGATCTCCCACACCATTAAAGGGCCACACATCCTCTGATTCTAATTTAGACCCATATCAGTCTCAACCATACCTCCACACCGCACCATCTAGCCCCATGGCTACTACAAACCCGGATCCATTTTCTGCTCTAAACTTAGCAAGTGGACCCATGTCCACATCACAACCAGTCACCCACAACGTGGCAAGTGGTCCAAGCATAGTCATGCATATTTCCATTAGCCAATTGCCACCACCCATAGTGACTAGCCAAGCTGGTCTAGTGGCCACACATGGGGGCAGTGGCCCCTCCACACACATTGTCCCACTTACCACACAGGGGGGTAGTGCACCAACCACACACATTGGGCCTATCGCCATGCAAGGGGGAAATTCCCCCGCCACCCATACCATCCCTCACACAACAATTGGGGGCATTGGCCCATCCACCATGGTACCACCACAAGCACTCCCAGCCATGCAGATGCATTATGCACCTGCAAACCCCACTCCTATTGTATCCACATCCCACATCAACTTGGGGTCAAATATGCCATTCATGGCTTGTTTGTACTTGCCTAACCTGGCTCGGTTGGCAAATGACCCCATCCATCACCAATATTTTTGGCCACCCATGCCAACTAAGCTGCCTTCAGACATCCCAAAGTTTTAAGGCAAAGCCGGGGAATGTCCCCAAAATCATATAATGACCTTCCATCTATGGTGCTCATCCAATAGCATCATAGAAGTCTCTATTAGGCTGAGGCTATTCCAACCCACCCTCACAGGTGTCACAGCCAAATGGTACATTGAGCTGCCAAAAGCCAAGTACCTTGACTTCAACTCCCTAGCCTTCATGTTCCTACAGTATTTCCAACTCCCTGTCAGATATGATGAAGGGGTGGAGATCCTACTATCCTATCGTCAAAACACTTCCACCCACATCACTGACCATATCCATGAGTGGTAGGGGCGTCACAGCTTATGTAAGATCCAACTTGATGACATGATCTTCTTGGATTGGTTCCTCAAGACTTTGCTCTCACCCATTGCAAAGGATGTTGCATCTAAACGTCTCCAATATGGAGAAGAGGCCATACTGAAGGCCCAACAATTTGACCTCATCTATGCCCAGTTGGGACACTTGTATACTATCATTCGAGATGCTCCCCATCCAAGTACCTCTTACTACGACGCACCATAGCCTCGACTGACACCGCCTGCCGTGGCACCGCAATGAAGCAACATGGTTAACGTTGCTTACCAAAATCAAGATCTGGACTATGCTAGAATGATGTCGCAGACCAGGGCAACAACCTCTTATGCACAACCTGCGGCAACATAGCAGGCCCAGGCCATGGCTTGGCCAACACAATAGTATGTGGGGCAAATGCCCACATTTGTAGCACCACCACCCCCACAAATATACTATGCACCACCAGTGCAACAAGTCCAAGCCCTTGCCACCCCTCCACCCACTCCATTGGGATAAGTGTTCACACAACAAAACCGTCCCAACCAGCCTGACCCCAATAATCAACAAGGGTAAGCTAGAAAAAACTGGCCCTACAACCAAGGAAATAAGCAACCGCAGGGAGGCATTCAGCAACCGAACCTTCCCAATAATGCCGCGGCCAACCGGCCAGCCCAAAACCTCACACGACTGAATGCACCAAGACGTAGGGATCTGTTGTGCACAAAAAAACCTTGTACACTCTATGATGTCTGTGGCTATTACACGTTTGAGTGTCCCCTCATGGCTCATGCTAAGCAGGCCATTCAAAATGAGGCCCAATAGGCCGCCAATGCCCCCACCCAAGCCCAACCCAACCAGGCACCATAAGGAACTCCTCCCATGGTGCTTCAAAACCCACTACCAATCCAAGGATTGGTGGCAACCACTCCCCCTACCTAGGCCAATCCCAACGCTCCGGGGGCACCACCCATGGCCGAAACAGGTGTCCACCACCTGATGACCATGACTACTAAAGAGGTCAACATACAAACTAGATGAAACCAGTACGGTACCACTACCAAACCTGTTGAATCAATAACAACATCTACGTCTAAGACAACTAACCTACCTCTCCAGTTACCCCCATTCCCGTGCCCCCCCATACACAGAATCCCCAATAATGCCACAGCTAGAGCTGTAGTCAGCTATAGCATTGTGGATGACTTGGCCCAAATGCGAACCGCCATGTCTACTCTTGAGGTACTTAAAATGTGCCCAACGCAGTGGAAAGCCTTACTAGCTGCTCTAGGGGCAGTAGACCCCTCCAATTCCTAGCTAATCACATTTGATACAAAGAACAGAGAGCCACAAATGCCCTCCACTATCACCTTCCAAATCCTGGTATCCATCGAGAACTTGGTTGTGCACCGATGCATAGTGGATGAGGGGGCATCCACATGTGTCATGTCTACCTTGGTTTGGCAGAAGCTTGGATCACCTATTCTGCAACCATCTTCCATGACTTTGCGGGCTTATGATGGACACCCCTCTAAATCCCAAGGAATCCTCCCTCATGTCCCCATCATGTTAGCCGGGAAGACAGTCATGATTGACATTAAGGTTGCCAATGCTCAACTGAATTACAACCTCCTCCTTGGGACGAGTTACTTGTATGCCATGCATGCAATCCCATCAACTGTCTTCCACCTCATGATGTTCCCCCATGAAGGGAAGATTATGATGGTTGACCAGCTCACCTACCATGATCCGCAAGGGTTAACAACACCTGCCAATGTTATCCCTACCATCACCACCATCGAGCCATAAGGGGCGACTGCACATGCTAACATCATCCTTGTAACCAACACTGTGGTTGAAAACACACCAACCTCCCCACCGTTGAATGTGGGCCCCAAGCTATTTACTGATCCCACCATGATGGCTCCTTTCCCGTTGGTGTCACCACCACCAACACAAAAGCAAACCATGGACTTGTGCATGGTCTCATCAAGCACCGCTACACCTAAAAAACAACCGCAGTCGTAGCCCCAACCACAACCACAACATCGTCCACAGCCGCAATGCCAACAGTAGCCGTAAGACCACCTGCAGCAGCAGCATACATGCAGCCGCAACCACAACCTCACCCCCACATGCAACCAACTAGGAGTTATGTGGGATCATCTTCAATCCATACAATTCCCTTCCTCTTTCCCCCACCTGGTGTCATGAGCAAGTCGGTCATGGCTACCTTAAGCCTACCCAACCTTACATTAGGGATCCCAGTGTGTTATCTAGATCCACTAGCTCAACCAGCCATGCCACAGGTTGTGCTAACTCCAATGAAACCTATTGCAGTTGAGTCTTTCCCCCCACCCAGTCACATAAGCCAACATCCACACCTACACCTACACTGCCCCAACCCAAAATAGCGAGGGGGAAGAACACCAAAGCCATCGCAAAACCATGGCTAGTACCACCTTGTTCCATCTAAGAACAATAGAGCCACCCAACTCAGGATTTCCTTGAAATCCCAGTGATCCGTGCTCATCTAGATGCCATGGATACGAATGAAAACATCCCCATGGTTGAACTCCCAATCGTGCCGGTAGTAAAGAACAAGGAATTAAGGACAAACCATGCTTGCGCCCTTTACAGCTTGTATGGACATTACTCCCACCATTTCTAAGACCTCCCGAAGTTTCGAATGGCTCTTGCTGACCTCCATCACCATTCCCTTGAGTCTAAGATCACCTTGATCAAAGAAGTTCACCCCCCACCTCCTTCTTTAGACACCATGTACATTTACATGATGTCCAGCTCTATAGAACCTCTTGTCTCCACCATCACCAACGGTCCATCAAACCTATCTCTTTCGTTGTTTCCACAACCGTAGCTCCATCCGCAGCCACAACCTTAGTTGCAACCTGAACCTCCGTTACTAGGGAAACAATGGGGTTCATTCCCACTCAACATTATCCTTTTCCTTTTTCTTGTCCCTTTCCTTTTTCTACCATCCGAGATCGTGAGTAATTCTATCTTGGAAAACCGCAATCTACAGGATTTCACACTAGGAGACCCTCTGTGGTACCTTAAACCACCTACCCTACCTCATAGGCCCCAGGATGTGCTAACTCATGTCCAGCCAATTGATATTATGTTGCACCTACCTCCAGGTCCATCAAAGACTCCTACCATCTCCAGGCCTGCCCCTCTTCCTCCAATAAAGACTAGGGGCAAGGCCACAAAAATCAAAACCAAGACCATTTACATAATCTCTAGCACCAGTTTCCCTTTCGTCTCATCAGCCATGGAAGATCCACTTGATCTATCCTGGCACCACTTACACAATGACGGAGAGATCTGTAAGACCACCTTTGGTTTCACCCCATTCACTTTCAACCATAGTGTCGAATCGATTCTTCCCATAAAATACCAGATTCCATCACCCCGCCTTGCCAATGACCTTCGTCTCAACAACTAGGCATACCTCTTTATTGACTCTGATGGACAACTCTTGGAGAACTCCCACAATGGGCTCCACCTCAATATATTTTACACCTAACATCACCAATGAGTCGCTTCATTTTTAATTTTTTTTTACATTTTCCAGCAAAAATCAAAGGCTGCAAGTCAAAAGTCACCTAGAACCTGTTCGAGACACCTCTCACACCTCCGGACTCAAATTTCCATTTCCTTATGAGACCATCATCTCATGTTTAATAAGTCAATTTCGGGACCATTTCCCACAAGTCACCTCGACTCACAATCCATGACATAAAAATGCGAGTGTCTACAGACCAGTACTCATATCACATTTTCTTGGTCGCAACTCATGCGAGCTATCGGGCCGGTGCCCATTAAGGATTGTACCATATTTTACTTTTTGTATTTATAATTGTCTTTTTCCACTGCACCTTATGTAGACATATTTGGACCATCGTCCACAAAATCCTTTGTTTTTATTCCATATATTTGACATAGAAGTGTTCTTGGGCCGCTACCCACTTAGGAATGTAATTTTAGCTTTTATTTTGTATTTTTAGCACATAATTGTCTTTTTTGTTCACCGCACCTTACGCAGACCTATAGACCACTGTCCACAAAATGATTTCTTTTCTTGCACATATTTGGCATATAAATTCCTCTGGACTTGTGCTCACATCACATGTAGTCAAGTTTGTTCACCGCAACACACACACACACTCTTCTGACCTCTGTCCGAGAGCCACCTCGGTTTGTGTGCCTCTGTCGCACCACCTTGCAAGCCTCTGTTGTGATCTATCCCATGCATGTATTGGTAAGTTTCAGAGCCTTCTGCTCCATCCATACTGTGTGGATGACCTTTGGACCTCTTTCCACCATCTCGACATGGGGCACCTATCATGCCACCACAGTCGGTTGACCACATTGGAGTTTCATTTAAGCTCTTTTCTGACTCCTTAAAACAATGAAAAGATCACCGAGCGCAGCTGCTTCCTTTCCCTCTCGCTAAAGTATAGGAGAGGGCATCTACATCGTATCGTTTACCTCCTTTTGTGGACAATGTAGACCATTCAATGAAAAGGACCTCCTAGGCACACTCAAGCCAAGACCGTTCCCCTCTGCATACTTTTGTGCTTTCTCGAGCAGAGGGGCCACACTTGATGAAAAATATCACCATCGGTTGTCGTTAAGCTCTTTTCCAGCCGTCTCAATAAGAAAAGATCAGTGAGAAAAAATGGTTTTGTTCATGCCCATAAAAGTATTTGAATGACTGTCCAGTCAGTATAGGTTTAACCTTTTCTAGCCTAATTGGACTACCAACGGTAATGAAGTCTCTCATCCCCTCCAGGATGGGTGAGGTCTCCTATGTATACTTTTATCCTTTTTCGGGAACAGGAGACTACCAACAAAAAAGAGCCCCCATTGGAGTCTTCTTCGTGCTTTCAGACTCTCTAAAATTGAAAGCACCATTGAGCATTTACCTTCTCAGGCTCGCCAAAAATCCACAAGATCGTACCACAATGGTGTCCCTAGACACCACCCCACAAAAAACAGTTTGGTAGCATTCCCACATTGGGTCACCTTTTTTTAGAGTATTCAGCAATGTGTTTTCCTTGGATCCCATCATTATCAAAAGTTCCCTCCACCTCTAAGTATTTCCCATCTGTAGTGACATGCCTAGTATTACAGCTATGATCCCATTCCCATGAGTTAGTTTCATTCATTGCCTAGTTCGCCCTGCCGTCATACTCTGAACAAAGGAAGTTCGAGTCTCCCATTCCCCCCCTGCCCCTGTTTAGTTTTTCTCTTCCCTCCCCTCCCCCCCAGTTCAGTGAGTCAGTCCGTAGATTGCTTCACCCCTTTCAGTTATCCCTTGCGCCCCTGGTCAAGGAAATTTCATCGCCTTGACCAGGGACAGGTCTACCTTTGTCGACGCCAACACACATATTCTAGAGGATAGACCCATAGGTCCTTGTACCTTGGTTTCATTAACATCATTGATGAGTTCCTTGGACCACTTGAGAGGAGTCCTTAGTGCCTCTCGGGATGGTTGTTTCTCACGTGCTCGAATTCAACTCTATCACCATTGATATTTGTAGAGGGTTTGTTCCACGGAGTACTCAGTTGAAGATCATGGATGTCACCTGAATATAGCACATTAGTGAGTCCACTCGAGGGACCTAAATAGGTTATGTCCCTTGTGATTTCCGGGTTGTGTTAGAGACAGTGTTCAGAAGCCCCAGCAGTGCTTTGATATACCTTTATGATTGATGCAGCATACTTGTACCACAAAGACTCTGACTCTCAATCAGTGAGTCCACACAGCTATGTACCAGATCCAGCAGACCATCAGTCATGAAGATGTAGCATTCCATGAGAATGCCATGGGCCCAATATACCAGATCATTATTGTATTCAGCCTCACATAGAGGAAACCAACATCGTAACATCAGTTGTATATGATTGACTATTTTATTTTAGAGCATAGATCAAATGACTCTTTTGACATTATAATGAGCATGGGGATGCCCGCCTCGTCCATATATATGTCACACATTTATTGTATCTCACCCATTAATGGGAACCAAATTAATACAAAACCAAAAGCCACCATGCCCCAACCCTAGAAGTACCACCTCTCCACAACAAATTCTATGATGTCCATCGGCCATACGTTGAGCTCTTGCCATCACACATTAGGGGGCAATCTATTAACCCAAAAATCCACCACACAACTCTCAATGGCCTACACCACCCAAGGACACCATCCCACAACACTCATTTCACTCCATAATACCTTCCATGACCTTCTACTTGACCCCCACACCTCCAAAAGAACCCAAGGATGAATAAAAGGGCTAAAAACCCCAAAAACGAGCCCAAAATAGACCCACAGGAGCTAAAAACACTAATAAAGGGGCTAAAGTTAGGGAAAAAGGGGCTAAAGGCCCAAAAAAGGGGCTAAAGCCTTGACCAAGGGCTTAAAACCCTAAAACGCCTTGGAAAAACTATATAAGGATGGTGGGGGGTCACTCTCAAGACACTCCTCATTTCCATATTGTTATGCTTCCCATGGATGCTTTGAGACCTCTTGCTCTCAAGCCACCCACTCTCCCTCTCCTCCATCTCCATTTCTCCAAGCCATTGCTCCCAAACCAAGAGAGAGGTGCTTCCATGAGCTAGGGCATGGTGGCCCATTTCCACCCAAGTGAGGTATAGCTTCTTTTCATGCATGTTTATTTCCTTGTTTTTTTTTCTAACCAATATTTCTAGTTGTAGGTTTACCATTAACATCATTTGCAGGTTCTCTTCATAGTAGTATAGGTTTATTTTGTAGGTTTTGGAGGTGGAACCCTAACCCATTGTTTGCAGAGGGGTTCAGAAGGGATGCATCTCCATATTTTTGTCTAATTTGCTCTTAGATGTAGTCTACAATAGCTGCCATTTATTTGTTCTAGTGTAGCTTAGCTTAGTTTCAATTCGCAGCTCTGTTTCAGTCATTTTTACTTCTGTTTTTTACTATTTTATAAGGGTAGGAACCTACCCTTGTGCCCTATAGGCACAAGGGAGCCATTCTTACCCCTATAGTGAGGAGAAATTCTCACTACACCTCTGATCCCATGGGATAGGTAGCGGGCTAACCATAGATGAGTATATTTTTGTGTACTATCTTCCAGATACAGAGAAGGTTGGGAGTCAAATATTGACAAACTCTATTCATATTCTGGGGCTGAAAGCCATACTTTTGGCCTTAGGTAGGATTGCAGGTTTGGATTCACTCCACTAGGCCTCATGGCCAATGATTTTCTATGTGGTAGAGTGTATGCGACCTACAGAATTATCAAACTGGACCTTAATACGTCGCTTTTGGGATTCTTTACCTATCTCTCCATAAACCACTCCTAGTGGTAGGGGCATGTCTAGATCCCTGGACCTTCCTAGGACAGACAGAATTATCATACTAGACCTTAATGCAACACTTTTTAAACTCTAGATCCACTAAGGCATCCCGACGCTACTCATCAAGCTGCTCTAAGTGGACCAAACGCTCTTCTAATGCTTAAGTGTCTGGTAAAAGCTCCACAACTAGCTTCAGAGAAGGGATTTTACATTGAACTAGTAATACTGCCTCCAGCCCATGCCTAAGATGATAGTGAGAAAAATTGGCGGTAGTATTAATAGCAGTTCTATAGGCCCACAAAGTAGGATACAACATGATATGCTAATTATTCTTGCTTTGTGTGATGGTTCATTGGAGAATAGACTTAAGTGACTTGTTCACTGGTTTAACTTGTCCATTCGCTTGAGGGTAATAAGAAGAGAAGTGCTCTTTCTTATACCCTAACTTGGAAACCAACTCTTCCATCATTTTGTTCTGAAAGTGCATACCATGGCTAGTGACAAGATCTTTCGCAATGCCAAACCGGGTGATAATCTGTTAAATCCAAAATGCGCAACTGTCTCACCATTGGATTTAACTGTGGTCATAGCCTCTTCCCATTTAGTGAAGTAATCGATAGCCACAATAATATGATGGTGACCCCCTCTTGAAGCTGGGTTACAATCCATAAAATTAAGCCCCCACTTGGTGAAGGGACCGACGGTGACAATAGGATGCAAAGGGGTTGAACGCAAGCGCATATTACATGCAAACACCTAGCAAGGGCGGCACTTCTTAACCGCATTAATGAAATACTTAAATATGTATGGCTAAAAATAGCCCACTCTTAATATTTTTTGGGTTGTAGAAACCCCAAATAAATGACCACCACACGCTCCTCTGTGGAAATCATTAAGCATGAACTCAGCCTCATCATGAGTTAAACAATTGGTTAAATACGAAATGTGCAACTGTCTCACCATTGGATTTAACTGTCGTCATAGCCTCTTCCCATTTAGTGAAGTAATCGATAGCCACAATAATATGATGGTGACCCCCTGTTGAAGCTGGGTTACAATCCATAAAATCAATCCCCCACTTGGTGAAGGGACCGACGGTGACAATAGGATGCAAAGGGGTTGAACGCAAGCGCATATTACATGCAAACAACTAGCAACTGGTGATAATATGGTTAAATACGAAATGCGCAACTGTCTCACCATTGGATTTAACTGTGGCCATAGCCTCTTCCCATTTAGTGAAGTAATCGATAGCCACAATAATATGATGGTGACCCCCTCTTGAAGCTAGGTTACAATCCATAAAATCAAGCCCCCACTTGGTGAAGGGACCGACGGTGACAATAGGATGCAAAGGGGTTGAACGCAAGCACATATTACATGCAAACACCTAGCAAGGGTGGCACTTCTTAACCGCATTAATGAAATACTTAAATATGGATGGCCAAAAATAGCCCACTCTTAATATTTTTTGGGTTGTAGAAACCCCAAATAAATGACCACCACACGC